>JAVTVY010019084.1:0-82042 GCA_036873755.1 Hanleya hanleyi
GAGCTATTTCGCCAAGTGTTCAACCAGGCCATTGAGATTCCCGATGAAGGTTATCTATTACAGGTGCTTGTGTGTTTATACAATGGTGACCCTGGCGAAGCAATTGGCTGCATGGGATACAAGCGTTTCTGTGAAAACGAACCATATATGTACAGGTACAAAACCTTCCACCAACATCAGCATCAGCTAAGTATCAAGGTTCGCGTGTTTAGGGTGGAAAGGGGAAGACCATCCATTGCAGTCACAAGAATGCCGGTGGACGGCTTCTCTCTGTGAAAACTGCCACCAGTTACACTGGCACTCTTTGAGGTTATCGGGTGCAACTGCAAGAAAGATTGCAGCTGAAGAAGATGCATCTGTAGGAGCATGGCCTATATTGTTGAAAATGTAAAATGAAACATGGTAAATGGCATGGTAGAACGTCATGGTAGAACATCAAGTTTGCCTATAATCTAGATTATTATTTGTCTGATAATTAGATGATAGGATCTGCGTAATTATTATTCTTTCGTCAAAGCATATCTGACACACAATTGCGATAAATCATTAATGGTTTGTGGAAATATTGTCTGTGACAGTTATCGGCCGAAGGAAAATATATCACAGCTTGTCATTTCATTTATTTTGGAAGAGAATTCCTCTTTCAGATGATTATGATAATGGCAAAAATGTTAACTGACTGAATATTACCATGTATAGTTCATATAGCCTGATGCTGAACTATCAGTTTGCTATCTACGCTTATGAGTAAATCCACCGAGAAGACACATGTTTTCACCACCATGGCATACTGTACCCTGGGTCATGTATTATTTGGATTTCTGGATGATGAACTGTCCTTATTCCCGGGAAAAAAAAATATTCTACCTTGCTTATATGGAGCATAATGGCCTATTATGTATTATAAAATGGCGTATCTTTGTTTTCTCCACCAAATAGATTTTGGTAGACTTTTAGTATGTTGTTCTGGGGACCTATTAGAAATGCATACCAGTGAAAAAAATTATGTTGCAATTTGTTTTGGGTCCAGCTAAAAAAAACAGATAGATTGCGTGGACTGTCATGAAAATGGTAAAAAGTTCAGATTTAGAATGACCCCATACATCCGCCATTTTGAATTTCTCCATCTATATTTTCGCGCAAGGGTATTATTTAAGGCTGAGTATAACCTTGATATGATAACGAATGGAATGAGTGTAAGTAATGACCCATTTCTTTAACGCTTAGTACCAAGTACATGTATGAGGGAGCATGTGTAGGGCGGGGTGGGGAAAAGCGCTGCACGGCATACTCTGTATGGGACCTGATCAACATTAGATGAGATGGATACAGATGTAAAGAAGATATAATGGGGAATTAACGATGGCTATGCGTCATTGGTACATGGATACAGATGTAAAGAAGATATAATGGGGAATTACCGATGGCTATGCGTCATTGGTACATGTATGAGGGAGCATGTGTAGGGCGGTGTGGGGGAACGCGCTGCACGGCATACTCTGTATGGGACCTGATCAACATTAGATGATATGGATACAGATGTAAAGAAGATATAATGGGGAATTACCATGGCTATGCGTCATTGGTATGATGGAGCATGTGGAGGGCGGTGTGGGGGAACGCTTTGCACGGCATGCTATGTATGGGACCTGATCAACATTAGATGATATGGATACAGATGTAAAGAAGATATAATGGGGAATTACCGATGGCTATGCGTCATTGGTACTTGTATGAGGGAACATGAGTAGGGCGGTGTGGGGGAACGCGCTGCACGGCATACTCTGTATGGGACCTGATCAACATTAGATGATATGGATACAGATGTAAAGAAGATATAATGGGGAATTACCATGGCTATGCGTCATTGGTATGAGGGAGCATGTGTAGGGTGGTGTGGGGGAACGCGTTGCACGGCATACTATGTATGGGATCTGATCAACATTAGATGATATGGATACAGATGTAAAGAAGATATAATGGGGAATTACCGATGGCTATGCGTTATTGGTACATGTATGAGGGAGCATGTGTAGGGCGGTGTGGGAAAACGCGCTGCACGGCATACTCTGTATGGGACCTGATTGACATTAGATGATATGGATACAGATGTAGGGAGGATATAGTGGGGAATTACCATGGCTATGCGTCATTGGTATGAGGGAGCAATTGTGGAGCGGTGTGGGGGAACGCGCTGCACAGCATACTCTGTATGGGACCTGATCAATATTAGATGATATGGATACAGATGTAAAGAAGATATAATGGGGAATTACCGATGGCTATGCGTCATTGGTACATGTATGAGGGAGCATGTGTAGGGCAGTGTGGGGGAACGCGCTGCACGGCATACTCTGTATGGGACCGGATTAACATTAGATGATATGGATGCAGATGTAAAGAAGATATAATGGGAAATTACCATGGCTATGCGTCATTGGTATGAGGGAGCAATTGTAGGGCGGTGTGGGGGAACGCGCTGCACGGCATACTCTGTATGGGACCTGATCAACATTAGATGATATGGATACAGATGTAAAGAAGATATAATGGGGAATTACCATGGCTATGCGTCATTGGTATGAGGGAGCAATTGTAGGGCGGTGTGGGGGAACGCGCTGCACGGCATACTCTGTATGGGACCTGATCAAACATTAGATGATATGGATACAGATGTAAAGAAGATATAATGAGGAATTACCGATGGCTATGCGTCATTGGTACATGTATGAGGGAGCATGTGTACGGCGGTGTGGGGGAACGCGATGCACGGCATACTCTGTATGGGACCTGATCAACAGTAGATGATATGGATACAGATGTAAAGAAGATATAATGGGGAATTACCATGGCTATGCATCATTGGTATGAGGGAGCAAATGTAGGGCGGTGTGGGGGAACGCGCTGCACGGCATACTCTGTTTGGGACCTGATCAACATTGGATGATATGGATACAGATGTAAAGAAGATATAATGGGGAATTACCGATGGCTATGCGTCATTGGTACATGTATGAGGGAGCATGTGTAGGGGGTGTGGGGGAACGCGCTGCACGGATTTCTCTGTATGGGACCTGATCAACATTAGATGATATGGATACAGATGTAAAGAAGATATAATGGGGAATTACCGATGGCTATGCGTCATTGGTAGGAGGGAGCATTTGTAGGGCGGTGTGGGGGAACGGGTTGCACGGCATATTCTGTATGACCTGTGCCCATTGTAATACGATGGAGTGCCCAATCAAACCAACCAACCAACCAACAAGGTTTTCTTATAGGAGCAAGAGACAAGTAAACACTGAAATTTCGCGGAAAATACCTCAAATTTCAACTTGAAATTTAATATATTTCCCATGCAGATCTGTTTGTAGACTTTTAGTATGTTATTCTAGAGACCTTTCGGAAATGCACTGCAGCAAAACCAATTCTGTTGCAATTTGTGGTGGGTCAAACCTCAATTTGACTGGACTACCAAGGCGAACGTGTGCACTGCGTCGAAAAAAAACCCCGCTACGTTTCATTGAGCCCTATGTTAAACGTTCTTCAGTTGTATGGGTCGCGGTTACGGCCCTGTTGACAAACAGCCGATCTCTTGGTTAGAGCTGCTACACTTCTGTTGTACCTAAGAGAATTAAATGTATATACCGCCATGAATTGTTTCAACCCAGAGTATTGTTTTTTTCGGCTTGATATGATCCGTATCAAACGATTTTTCTTTCGAAAGAATAAATAGTGCATGGCATCCGATAACACCTGGTGGCCTTCGGTTGGATACGAAGAAAATGTTACATAGATTTTGCCGAACTATATCACACAATCATATCCCACAACATCCTTATTGATTACGAACGTAGAATCATAAGTCAACAATATACTATTCCAACTGAAATCGAACGAGTAACAACACGCGAGTAAACAGATATTGTATTGCGCATTAGAATAATAGATCCTATATAAATTAAGCATTAATCTGTCATGACGAATAAATAGGGCTAACTCCATTTGCCTGCTTGTAGTGACACAGAAATGACCTTGTCTGCCCGATATAGCGCACCTTTAAATATGAAAAACAAAAATCGATATGTCTGACACGGATATCTGCCAAACTGTAGTACATAATTTTTTGCTTGGTTTCGCAAGGCCAAAGCCCCACCCAACGTAATATCATAACTAGATGTTTACCTTTCCCTGTTCGTGTCGGTTCTAAGTGCTGACCGATGAAAATTGGCTTACAAAAAACTGATGCAAACGAAATGCAACAAAATTCATGACAATCTTCTTTTCTTATGGTTGAGTCGCTACATAATAACAAATTAATAATCTTAAGTATTGCTTGATAATTAGAACCATTACACATGCATACAATTCATTCGAAATAGAAGCACAACTAATTAAACGAAACATTGTTGTAAAGAATAATAATTAAGATATCCAATTGATACACATAAGGTCTTTTTTAATTCTTTTTATACTAAATACTATTACTTAGTATATAGTATGAAAAAATATTCGTATGTCTGCCAACAAATTCAGACAACACCAGATTCGGGCAAATCCTGTACCTATTTCCTGTGTCAGAAACACTTAATATTTAAAAATGCAACAAAATTCCTGGCAATCTTCTTTTCTGAGTCACTACATAATAACAAAGTAATAATCTTAAGCATTGCTTGATAATTAGAACCATTACACATGCATACAATTCATTCGGAATAGAAGCACAACTAATTAAACGAAACATTGTTGTAAAGAATAATAATTAAGATATCCAATTGATACACATAAGGTATTTTTTAATTCTTTTTATACTAAATACTATTACTTAGTATATAGTATGAAAGAATATTCGTATATGTCTGGCAACAAATTCAGACAACACCAGGTTCCAGCAAATCCTGTACCTATTTCCTGTGTCAGAAACACTTAATATTTAATGCACAATTTATTCGTATAGGTTGTACATTTACTAAACTCTGTACTTAACACAGCATGACTAGTAACATGATATACTGGGAATGATTCCAGATCTATCTATTTTAAGATTTCTAAAGGTCTAACTGGCCGCGTTTTCAACCAGGAAGGTAAATTCGATTGTGTTGCTTGGTGACAGATAAACTAGATCAGATCAGGTGAGTCATTTGCCAGCAGTCCAAACCAGGAAGTACCTCGTAGTCGCCGAACTACAGTATACAATATATCGAACTGTAATAGTTTAGGGACATGCCCATTTGTTGTTAGGGTATGCAGGTAGGCATACTTTTTACAATATATTTGAATTCAAATCTATAGTGTACTTTGCGAATTTGAGACAAGTGGACAACTGCAATTTTCACAGAAAAAGATACACACACATATAATTCATAATGTATGGTTTATGTGAAGACACTGAGCCTTAACTTTAGGTAAAATCGATTGGAAATATTTTGAATAAAAAGTCAGATTATATAAATTCCGAAATACCATTGATAAATATTCTGAATTTAAATTATTAAGAAAATACATGTATGACCACAATATGAAAGTATAAAAATATGAAAGTATTTATATGCCATTTATTTTACTAAATGATTTATAGAAATTTAGAGGCAGCAGTTATGATACCTTGATAATGATTATGGTTATCAGTTTATTTTTCTATTTTTTTTTTCGTGTATAATTAATTATCTACCGGTATAGTAGCTATTTTTACGGGCGAAGGGGGTCTGCGGCGCAGCTATTTAAAACATGGACTGATTTTCAACAGTTTGTCCAAAAATAATAAAATAACAACTTAACAGATTTCGTAGAAAAAAACTGTTGTACAGCAAAATACATTGATACGACAAAACAAAAATGATTCGAAATTTTATATTTTATATATTTTATATTCATGATGTAATATTTCCCCAAAGTATTTGTCCTGGATGATAGTTAAGGGATTTTATCCCACCTGAGCGGATCCTCGCTAACATTTGTCTTCTTAATGTGGGAACTATCAATATACAAATATAAATTTATTGGAAAGTTTTTTCTCTGTGATTATAAATATGCCAATATATTGGTTGTGAGATCGATAGGGATTTCCAATTTGAATACTTCTCTTTTCATTCAAAATAAGAACTTAACCAATTTAGCAGAAAAAAAATGTTATGGAGAAAAAATACATTGTGATACGCTATTCAAATATATGTGATTTGAAATTGTATATTTATAAAAATAATATTTTCCAAACTATTAGTTAAGTCTTTGCACTGAATCATATTTAAGGGCTTGTATCCCAACTGATGATTTTCACTCCCTCTTTGTTTGTCGTTTTATTGTGAGAACTATGAACATGGCCAATATACATACATATATATATGTTATTGAAATGCTTGTTTTTCTGGGATTATAAACATGCGAATATATTGGTTGTAAGAGCCTCCATTTTCAAACGTTCATTTTTCGATATGTTCTAAATTTTCATTAAATTCATAGTTTTACATCATTAGAAAACCGAACAAAATGAGACGATCTACAATCTGAACATTGGTACCTCAAGAACCAGAACATGATTTGAAAAATATGAGGAACCGTTATTTTCTCAACCTATAATAGTCATATCAAATTTCAAATTCCTTCGATAAATCTTTCTCTAGAAATACAAGATTTCCTTTATAAAACTGGAGAAATCAAGTCATGGAATTAAAGGGATTAACATATTCGAGACTATATATAACATTGATGCCCCTCGCCCATTGCCACCAATAGTGTGAATGCACTGTTATAAATCACCGTGGTTTCACAGTAAATGTATGTTGGAGTTTACAGTACATTCAATCGTAAACACATTAATCTGTAAATTGAACTGTGATATCTCAGTTGACATCGACTGCAATGGGTAAACTGCGCACACACGGAACATAAAACTCTTCTTTTCTCTGAAAGGAGGTTGATATCTTTGCACACGAAACGCTCAGTTGCAGGAAACATCCGACACCTGCGTTGTACGATACAACATTCAGAGCATTATCAAAACACGCGCTGGGACGGACGCAGCAGCTAACTTTAAATTTCGGCCTACAGTACGGAATGGTTTTGGTTTTGTCCATCTTCACATTTCAAGCTATAGTTCATAGTTCATAGTTCATAAATCCCTCCTGTGTGTAGGAGCACCTCCTGGTTAGGAGTACATAAGAATTCACAGTCAAGCAAAGGTAAGTTGCAGTTAAAGGAAGTGATGACATTTAATTGTTCCAAGTAGCACGCTCCAGAGTAGTAACCCCACATTGAGTTCAGAAGTTCAGTTCTTCGATGATGCAGGGTGTAGACATATTGTCTCAAAACCCTCGTTACAGTTGTCAAACATGAGCAGTCTCGCAGAAACGTTGAGGGGTCAATGATGAAAGCTGCAGTCATTTCAGAGATTGGAAAAATGATACGAAGTTGGTTCAGGCAGTCTGAGCAGACAGAGACCTGTAGAAGTGACAGGAACTTGAATCTAGTGGATTTGAACATTTCACATACAGCTAGGAAGTGAGTGCGAGTCTCAGCTTCTTTAGTACACAAACGGCAGGACGGGTCGACAGCATATTGATTGAACACTGCCTTATTTGATTGCAGCACATATGTCCCTGTCAAGATTCTGAGTTGGATGGGAAGAGCTCGAACATCCGTAAGGCTGGGTGAAACTGAGAAGACTGCAATATGTGGTTTCCCGGCAGTGAAAGCTCCGAGTGACATGTATCTGAGCGAAGTGTACAGCTTAGCCAGGGATACAAGTTTTTCTTGCCAGTAGGATTTAACAGCCTTCTTCACGAGTCTTTTCCAGCAGAATTTTGAGGGAGCCGGGTCAAGGAGAGAATGGATAGATGGAAGGTCATACATGGCGAGGATTTTCCTGATTTCACTGAACCAGCTCTTTTTCTCATGCCCCATCATAACAACCTGGCGCACACAGATGTCGAAGAGAGCAGTTTCCTCGTCAGCACAAATGTTACGGATTAGTGACAGCATTCGGATGTGTATCCTGGGTTCCACTGGAAGAACGCCGAGCAGTATGTAGGGGGCAGGGAATGGAACACGGTCTGGTACGCCCAATATCTGTTTGAGCGCTTTATGGTAAAAGTTTTCAAGCTGAGATATGTCAGCCTGGGTAAGGATGAGGGTATCCATTCCGTGTAACAAGACAGGGAGTACGTAAGTGTCCAACAGATGTGACGATGACATTGGGTTTAGCCCATTGACACCATGCAACCCAGCTCCCATTAGGGCATACAAGGCTCTCCTAGCTTTAGTCACATTCGCCGAAACTGTCGTAGATGCTTTCACCAGGGAGTGATCTCTATGGATTCCAAGATGGACAGCAGCAGAGGTGGTCGGAATTGGATTACTGCCTAGTTGGAAGACATGGTCATGGACGCCTTGAGTAGACAAGATGGCACTTTTTAACGGTTGAAGGTCATAGAAGTGGCAGGTACTGTAGTCAACGGCGATGTCCAGAAGACCTTGCAGTTGGTGATCGGATTTTGCAATGAGGGCAACATCATCTGCACAGGTGGGTGAGGCACAGGGTGTATCTCCAATGCGCGCTCCAAACCCGGAAGAACAGGAACGATATAATAGGTCGTTAATGTAGACTTTATAGAAGTCGGTGGAGAGTACACCTCCCTGTCGTACTCCTTGATTAAGCAAGACTGGGTTAGAGAGTCTGCCATTCCACTTAACTTCAGCAGAGGATCTGCGCTGAATATCCGTAGTTAGTGTCCATAACATACCTTCAACTCCGGCGAGGTAGATCTTACGGAAAAGGGACTCATGATGTACAGTGTCAAAGGCTGCTTTGGCATCCAGGAGAGCCACAAAAGATGGAGAGCCTCTAGCCTTCAGCTCTAGGACGGATTCTTGCAAGACTAGGGCACTACACATGGGTGATATGTTTGCTGTAAAACCGAACTGTAGTGGATGTTGATGTTGCTTAATAACCGGCTGGATTCGGTCTCTGAGAATTTTTTCCAGGATTTTCGTTATGATTGGAGTGACCGTGATTCCTCTGTAGTTATTAGGCAGAGTCTGGTCTCCCTTTTTCTTGTAAATTGGAGTCAAGGTGCCAGTTTTCATGCAATCAGGGAGAGACCCATGGTGAAGAATCGCATTCAGTAGAGCAGCAAGGATGGTAACTACAAGATGCCCAGCAAACTTGATATGCTCAGCAGTAACTCCCATACCATCTGGGGACTTCCCTGTATTAAGGATGGATATAGCTTTAGAAATTTCAAGTTCACTGATCGGAGGGGTTTCAGCAGGAAACAAGTCACAGAGTTCAGAGATAACTAGTTCGTCAAATTCGATGTCAGCTTTCTGCTTCAAGTTGTAGGTCGAGTTGTGCTCTGGGGTGCTAAGTTTGCTGAAGTGGAGCTGCCAACCCTCCAGGATACATTCGTCAGAGTATACTTTACCATCGACGAGCAGCGAGTCAGTCTGTGAGCTTCTGGTCTGTCTTTGTTTTCGAACAAGACGATAAAACAGAGTCCTGTCGGAGGTGTTGGCGCACATGAGTTCCTGCAGGACGCTCTCTCTCTTCATAGCAGCTGCCTTTCGTTGAGCACTGCGTAGGCTGAGCGTAGCGAGGCGACGCTGAGCTGCGGCGGGGTGAGATGGGTCTCGAGGAGAGTTTGCTTGCTTCCATAACCGGGTTTCTTGGTTCGAAAGACGAGGATGGCAGCTTTTCTTGGAGGGGAGTGCAGGACTTGCTGCAGAGGCTGCAGAGACGAGGGATTCACATAGTTTGGTGAAAATGCGATGAATGTTGTAGCTCGAGTTAGACGTGAGGTCATAATCAAGCAGGTTCCAACCCAGGTGTTCCTGGAAAAGTACTTGGTCGACTCTTCGCCAGTCGAGTTTTTGAGTGTTCAGTTTTGGTCGAGTATTTGTGTTGAAGGAGACAACGATGGCGATCTCTGTCAGGATGGGATGGTGGTCAGAGCTGTGTGCCCATAGCTGGTCCAGGCGCAGAACAGGATCGAAAAGGGGGGCCATCTGGGATGGGTATAGAAAATAGTCAATGGTTGAATGATCACGGCCATTTGGATGTTCAAACGTAGGACCGGAAGTTGATACTTTGAGGGAATTTTCTGTGATAAACAGGTTAAGTAACTCTTGGATGTATCGGTGGTGGTCAAATCACAGTTGAGGTCGCCAGCAATAACGACACGATGCGTAGGACCGTATTTTGTGATGATTTCCATAAGCTGGTCGAGAGTGTCCGAGTATGTATCATCAGACATGACACCATTTCTTGAGGGCATATATACTGAGGCAAGTAGAATAGGAGCAGGAGTAGAACTGATTGTGACACATTATATTCTTGAACCTCCACCTTTAATCGGTTGTATGGCATGATTGAGGGATTTCTTCCATAGGATGGCAACCCCTCCATAGCCTCTAGGTTTTTGGACAGCAGATATGGGGATGTCGTCGTCGACGGACTTCCCCTCTCCAGTGAAAGAGCGGTCAATCTGTTGAATTTGGGGGAGCTGGAAGTTGAAGAGCCAATGTTCTTGCAGGCACAATATGTCAACTGACTGGAGTAGATTTTGGATGCAGAGGTTGTTGGTAATGATATTTTTGCAGTTAAAAGTACCTACTTTTATACCTGCTAGGTTAGAGACACCGAGGACCGGCCCTGCCCCAAAAAAGACTGCTGATGATCGAAGTTGGTGGGAGAGGAGGATCCATAGCATAGGTCAGGCCCAGCGGCTTGTACTTCCTCCAGAGCTGCTAAAGATGGAGAGGAGGGTTGATGAGCAACACGTGGTGCCATTTCGGCTGAATAGTTAACACTTTCCGGTATGCGCATGGTGCTGTTCTTTGCATGAGTTGGCAAACGTGGACAGGAAAGATTTTCACTGTTGACTGAAGAGACATGATCAGGATTACACGAAATGTCAGGAGAGGTAATATTATTTGCAAGTAACTCGGCAGAATCTGGTAACGGGCTACTTTCAGTGGTGGAAGGAGATTTCAGAGGATGACCAGCAGGCAAGAAAAATTTCAGGTTTCTGTTGGCATATGGAGTAGAATCTGGGCATCTGGAGACCCGAGGGTTTACTGGAGGGGAACTCCTGGGAGGATGATGTCGGAAGACAGTCGGTGGTATAGATGACTGGAAGATGGAATTTGGAATCACCTGGGGTGCGAAGCCATGATACGGAGGAGCCATTGGTGGCACTGGTAAGAATGGCACAGGATGGTATGTTGGCGGAAATGGAAATGGAGGCGGAATAAACTGTGGCTGGGGATGAAAATATGTACCCATTCGAGCATGAGCTGGGGGCGTCTGCGAATTTTTCTCTAATTGATGTATGCGTCTGCGCAAGTCATCCAGTTCAAGTGTTTGAATACGTTGCTGAAGATTTTGATATTCCTGGCTGCTATGAAACGAGGGTTGATTGGCTGTGGTAGATGAAGTCGAACTGGAGGCAGGAGATTTACTGTTGGAGTCATCTTGCAGATTGGTATGACACGCATTTTTAGAATTTTATTTGAATTTTCCATCTCGTCAAGGCGGCTCTCAAGTTTTACAATATAGGCCTGTGCCGTAGCTAAATCCCTTCTGACATCTTTGATACTGGCTTCTTTACGCTTATTAGCATCCTCTGCCTTTTTTAATTTAGCTTCACGATCTCGAAGAGTTTTAAGTTCCTGATTATACGACTCACTGGGGGGTTGATGATTGTCGACAACATGTACTGCAGGAGAAGTGGTGCCGACTACAGTGGGACAATTTCCGGTACTAGTAACAGCGGAGGAAATAGGATGGTGATCATTTGGAGACTGGATTTGATTAGGATGGCTCGTCTCGGATAGGCTGCGCTGAATACAGGACGGACACGTATAGCCAGAGTTGCTAGAGGCACCAACCATGTCGTTTGACAGGCAAGAAAGATGAAACGGTGATTCACACTTTTCGCAAAATGTCACTGGGAGACTGCCAATTTCCAGCGCGCATAGCTGACACGGCAGTCTATTGCGTCTGTGGGATTCTTCGTCTAAGAGGCACTGTGCTAAGCTGCCCCTAGGAACTGGATTGGGCGCAGGTACTCTTAGGGAACTCAACTGCAGAGTAGGTGGTGAACTGGTCGAGTTGATCGCACCAGGAGACGGCGAGTCCACAGAGGATTGAGACGGTTTGTTCAGGGGCAATGAGCTGGATGAAGGTACACCTCCGGTATTTAATACTTGACGGTGTGAAGAGGCTGATGTGACGATAGGAATACCATTGATTTCAGTACTGATGGCAGGCAAGACTGTAGGAGTCTGTGAAAGAATACTCATGGAAGATGGTAGTAAGGTAGTCATCCTGTTATTAACTGGCCGAGAATCCTGATTGGTTCTGTATACGTCGGGACTCACTTTATTAGCATATGGAATGGAAGAACTGATTGAAGCTAGATGATCTGGACACCCATATGGAACATCATTTTCCTCTAGTTGTTTAATATCGGTAGGTGAAAGTTTCAGGCATTTATAGTGAACCCAGTGTTCACCAGACTCACAATAGGCAGCCCGCGTAAGACAATTTCGCTTGCAGCTGGAGCAGCGTACTGCAGGGGCTTTCCGACGAGGTTTTACAGGGGGAGGTTTTACACACCGCTGAATTTTTGTTTGTTTTGGGAGATTTTCGGACTGTTCAAGGGCAGTTTGAAATAATACACGAAGTTGCTTGTTCCATGATTCAAGATTGATGTTAGAGCCGTTGATGGTGACAGAGGCAATTAGGTCCAAGGTTTCTTGAAGGTCGACAGTACTGAAATGGTTCATACCAGCAGGCGGACCATTGATGAGGATTGAAGATTTTGTATGATATAAATTCACTGTGTAATTAGAGCTGGATGTCAGTTTGACTTTATAAGTGATTTGCACTTCCGAGCCTCGTTTGTCTCTGCTGGACTGAAAGATTACACTGCCAATTTCTTTGGAATAGGTATCATAGAGATGATTAAGTGCTTTTCGCAGGAGAAGATACATGGCAGCGTCGGCCTCAATGAAGATACCGTTAACCGAGTTGGAGACTTTTAGGTGTGAAGACCTATTGGCGGCAAGAATTTGCTTCTGCAGCGTACGGCCAATATTCAGACAAAATGTTTTCTGTATAGTCTGGTGAGAATTAGGGATGCCATGCGGATTAGATACTGCATGCGAATCAGATACAGCAAGTGGTCGAACAGGAATACGTGGTAACTGCACGGACATGACTGTTCAATCGAGAGGGGATGTTACAGAGTCTATTGTAGGATAACTGTTCAGTGGGAACGGTGAAACAATTTTAAAATAGATTTTAAAATGTTCATGTGAGGCAGGTGATAAAAAACTGTTGCTGCAGTTCTGATGAATTGTTTATTCACCGGTCAAGAATGGGGGCAGGAGTTCGTGTAGTAGTTCTTTTTTTAAAAGTTGAATGATGAAGGATATCCACTAGCTGTATCCATTAGCTCAGACATGATTAATAATGCTAGCAAGCAGTTTAAAAACTCAACAGGAGAGCGTTCATGAAGTAGTTCATATAAAATATGTAACACGGTGAAAGATATCACCCTGCTATATCCAATAACTCGCACTTGATTAAGAATGTTAGCAAGCAATTTAAAAAGCTTAGGCAGTATAAAACTCAGCAGGGGAGTGTAGTTGTTTCAACCAGAATGGCGTCGTCTCTAATAATCTGTCGCCGCAATTCCAACAATAGCAGGTGGAGATACTGTTAATATTTTCGTTCAAGAGATCATCAAATAGTTCATTAAATGAAGTTGAGGTAAAGGAAGTTGAAGAAAAGGGAGTGATAAGAGATAAAGGATATCACCCAGCTGTGTCCCTGTGTTCAGTCTTGATTGAGAATGTAGGCAAGTAATCTCAGTAATCTCAGCTGTTTCAACCAAAATGGCGTCGTCTTTGTTTTCCAGTCAATTTGCAAAGTTCATTGGGTGGACAAGTTCATATGAATTATTCCGGGGCTGACTTCATTAAAGGATACAGGCAGAGAGATAGCAGTTAAAACTTTGCAGGGGGAACACTCCGCAGAAGATGATCACAGGTACAAGGCACAAAAGTTCATAATTTCAAGGGTTCACAAAGTCCGAGATAAAATGGCGTCGTCTTGTTGATTTGCCGGAGCGTGCAAACTCGGTTCAATCGGTCATCACAAGATTAAAAGGGAGACGAACAAAGCGTAATAGGTAGAGCTAGCTATGCTACACAAACTAAAAGACAAACGTGAAAAATAAAAGATTGGAAAAACATCACAACACTGAAAGAGAACTAATCTACAGGACGAACATAAAAACACGTCTTCACAGCTACACAATTACAGCCTCCAACACTAACGTTCCGTCATTTAGTGTTCGACTTGCATATGCGAAGATGGGTTTTATCTGACTTGAAGTTGCATCCTACTATTCGTGTAATAATTGCACAGATTCGTTCGTGATTATATTTACGAAGCTTGTGGTGATCGCATTTGTAAACACAAAGAGCAATGACCATTTCGGCCTTCCAGTGACCTACGTTGCCGCGGAACCGATAATTGTAGACAATGGTCACATAATCGTATTGTTCAAAGAATGTTAAAACAACGGTAATTGTAAATTACAGGGCTACCCAAATTTTACAGTTGAATGCCTGTCAATAAACGGTAATTATAAAATACGGTGCAACATTTTACAGTTCAATGCCTGTTAAAAAACGGTAATTGTAAAATACGGTGCAACGTCATTTTACAGTTGAATATACTGGCACCTTTTCTGCCAGTACATTTTTACGGTGTGATTTATAACAGTGTGGCCAACCTAATGTGGCAGACGCTCAATCAGACGATAATTTTGCCATGCATAATTTAAGTTTAAAGGCAAAAAATTCTCCTAATGGCGAGCAAACCATCAGTTGTTGCCAAAAATGTCTCGTCTAGACAAAGAATCGATGTAGTACTTGGGAATGATGAATTCAGTTTTGCGGTAAAGTCGGATATTGATAGATATAGGATGAGGTACGAGGCTGCTACAAGTCTATAATTCATTAATAAAATGCTTTCTTTATTGATAGCTTTGACAATGTTTGTGACTGAGATGCATTATATTTAGTGGTCATTCGTGTGAACATTTGCGGTAACATGTTTTAGATACCCATGGTGATAAAATGAACACCACATTGTTTGTTTAAACTTATTTATTGTACAAACTGTAGTACCGGTACATGGGATTGGGGTCAAGTTCTAATCAACTTATTCACCCCTCGCCCTACAAATATGGATACATAACATGTGCTCACAACGACAAAAATAATGACGTTCTGGCTGAACCTGTGTGAATGTATACATGTCACAAATGAGATATGTTTTAGATTTGCATTTTTAGCAACTTACAGTAACAGACTATAACAGATTGTTGAGTATATGGTGGCAACTTGGTGGCTGTTGCGTGCTAGGATTCTCACAGGACTGGGTAATAGTACATACTAATCCTTCAGCCGAGGTAACTACGTCGTAATCGTGCTACGAATTGAATCTTGAGGTGTTCTTAATAAATGTTAAAACTGACTTGCACATATTATTATTCATTTCGTTTGTGAATGACTCGTTTCCCGACAATATATCTTGGAGGTTATAGTTTGGAGGCAAGTCGTTTTGTAATTCATCCCTTAGATTGGTATATAAGGGGGAAATAAAGAAATAGTGATAAGCATCCTCTCTTGGTTTTCCACATCTACAGCTAGATGTAATAGACAAATTCCTTCTCATTAAATCTGCGTTTAATTGGCTGCATTGATGTCTTAGTTGGGTTAATACAATGTTAAGTTTCCTTGAACCAATCAAACTGTATTTAGATATACGAGTTTTCTTAGTTAATGAGTGGTGGAAGGCAGAAGTGGATGGTTTGTTTCTTGTATCGTAACTAAGTTTGTTCCATTCCTGAATAGCTGACGGGATAAATGATTTTTTGGATATATTTAAACGTGTTCGGGGCGTCGCATAATTTGCGTCATTCCTCAAGTTGTACGGAGTGGTTTGTCCCACTTGGGGTGTCATTAAATGGTATATATACTGTAGTCGGGACTTTCTCCGTTGTGAATTTGGTACATTACTTTCAATTTTGCAATTTTTCGCCTGTTTGCCAAGGTTTTCCAGCCAGTTTCCAACAAAAGAGATTCAAAGGGATTCACCACATTCAAATGGAGACATTATCCTCTGAAAAATGACTAGAAAATTCATTGGATACGCGCCATTGATGTCTTTCTTATGAGCAACTGGCTCATATTCACGTAAATGTTTATTTCATATTTTACCCGATTTGACGTATGTGCTAATAGTGTTATGACATGGATATTATCAATGGACGACGACGAACTACTGAGTGCCAGATCTGACGCTTAAATGTATATAATTCTGTAACCTATCTTCAAGACAAAACAAAATAGACAAATTTAACCAGTTATATATAAGGCACGGTTAAATGTCTTTCTATTGGGAGTTGAAAATGATATCTGGACATTCTATTTGGAGACGTGACATCAGGATCCGACGAATTAATTTAACATTATTATTTTGTTTTCTTTTGTTTTCTTTGTTATTGTCATTTATGTATGTGTTCACATGTTGATCGAAATGAAAAAAAAAAGTTAAAAAAACTTTATCTTCTGTTAAGAGCCCAAGATCACGAAAAAACTGAGATGTTCAGTTGCATAAAAATTGAGATATGATTGATCAAAATGTGCTCCCGGGCTTATTTTGGTATTTTGGAGCATTTTCATGAAGGGTTTTCTCCTGTAGCAAAAATATGACATCTCAAACCAAAACCATTCGTGGTTCACGCTTAAAACTAAAGTGTTGAAACTTACTCGTTAAGTGTTGAAATAACCCTTTAAGTGTGTCCACAGGCACTGCTCTTTAAGTGTTGTCCCTGTGGACACACTTCAAGGGTTATTTCAACACTTTACGAGTAAGTTTCAACACTTTAGTTTTAAGCCTGTTCTTTCCCATAAACAAACTTCCTAATATATTGTGTGATATAATTATTTTGGTTTGAGGTGTCATCTTTTCGCTATAAGAGAAAATCCTCACTGTAAATGCCTCAAAAATACCAAATCAGGCCCAGGAGCACATTTTGATCAATCGTATCTCTATTTTTATACAATGAAGCATCGTAATGTTTTTGAGGCTGATATTTCAGTATGTAAACTTCCAGAAAAATCTGATATGGCAGGTTTGGGATTGAAAGAAAAATTCAGCTTGATTACCATCACACTCAAGGGATTTATTCCCGTATTGTCGTTACATATCCTTTATTTTGACAAATAAGATTCAAAAAAATTCATGTAATATTAAGAATTCAGTAGATTTACACTGTGTTATCAATCAGTTAACTTGGTTGAAGAAACTACCGATCATAGGTTGAAGAAAATCGCATATCACTCACTTGTTCGTTTTCTCCGTTTTCTAATAAGCGTAAAGCAATGAAATATGAACGCCATGCACACTGAACATATGTAAATGCAGGCTTTCAGTTGAAGGGTTGAGTTTTCGAATTGAAAAATGAACTAACATAATCCATGACGAAATTTAAAAAAAATAAGCCATGCCTTTTAGTTCGAAAACTATATTGTAAGGATAAAAAAGTTCGATATTTTGACTTTAACTTCAGAAGTTATTAGCGAAGAAATTTTAAGACAAGAGTTATTACAAACCGTTCAATTCGAGTTCATATAATTGAAATCTGTTCAGCATAATATAACAATGATAACAGTCGTCTAATTCCCTGAACTGCCTGTTTTCAGAAAATGTATAACTCGGTTTGGTGAACGAAATTATAGAAATTCAATTGAGCAATTTCCAACTACAGGTGTTCCAGAATGAAAATAATATCTATTCATTAGATCTTGAATATGTAACCCTGGAGTGAACACACTCAATACCATATTTAATTTATTGGCACCAATTTGTACAAACTGCAATTGGAATTTTGACAAAAAACCCTGAAAAACATGCTTGCTAAACAAAGAAAATTTGAATAATCTTAAACCCACTAGTGCGGTTCAAGATCTTCAAGAGATTTGAGGAGCATGCCTGATAGATTCTATCAATATAAAAGAGAACAGAGCTAATCTCAAAGCTGCACCATCATCCCTAATCATGGTTCGTCTAACAAATCCGACATGTACGGAGTATGCAGACCTGCATTATGAAGGATGAACTGCATGGGTATAATAATTTCACAATCTCATATTTTAGAACTGATTAAATCGAGCAGTACAGCTTCAGATAGATGGAATTGTCTCCCTTTAACCGTAAGACCAGACTCGGATTTTCCACTAGGTTAGTAAAAAATGACGATCGAAGACAGCGTGTACTGCAACCAGTTTCGTTACATCTTTATTCTGTGGCTCTTCAGGCAATGCTCCCAAGATACTTCTATATTTTAAAGCCGCGGGCAAATGAGTTGCATACGCTGTCTACGATATTCGGTGTCAGTATAGGCCTACTATGACTGATTGGGGTGTCGTGTGTGGCTACGGCATGATATGTTAGTGGGACAGCGCTATAAAATGGCAGCATTAGATATACTCTGTTACAAGCAGGTGTGCACGTAAACGGCTTCGAAAAAAATATCCGTTTCCCAAATGTGACATTTATTACAAACGCGAATATAATTATAATATTCTGCGAATTGCAATCCATGTCGCGCTTGAGGTAGGTTGTTGCTTTTGAAAATGAAACGATGAACTAACAATAATGTTGGAACAACTTTGAATTTTTATCCCCGCATCTGGATTTTGAGAACAGAGGGGAATTTTGGGGAATCTTATTCCGTTTTGGTTAAAAGTATCTTGTGTTTGGCACCTTATCTCTTCGCATTGAAGATATTAACATTCCCAAATGCTCTCTATAAACGTTCGGTTGTTTCTAACATGGATCAGTCGCAGTTCCAATTGGAGAGTGTTCACTTTTAAGTACAGAGTTTACAAATACTTGCACTGCATCTCCTTAAGTTGGTCAGACCTAAAACCGTTTTAAAGTGATACAATTTAAGCTGTAGGTAAATTGAATATTAAGATCTAATTTAGAATGAAATGCCACTGGGTAGACAGTCACAGTCTGGCAGACATTTTGTTTCAACTGAGGTACAATAGGGAATAAGAAAACCGTAGTTATTACGTTTCAATTTCGCTTAACCCGGAGCTAGGGGCCGTGTGAACTCATGTCCTTGAAGATCCTCATGGTTTTTATGTGAACAGTCACAATCAAAGCGTGACGGAGAAGCACCATTCTCTAGATAACGACTTTACAACGAGAATCATATCGATTCAAAATACTGATCACCGATACAGATTTGACCGCTTCTCTCTTGCGACGGCCGGATATTGAATAACGGACTAGACGCTTGTATTTCAATGAATAGGGACCAGCTTCAAGTAAGTTGAATAGTTGGAACATGAACTAACGATTCAATTGATTCAGCACAATGCAGAATTAATAAAATAGCTTGTAAATTCTCGATAGCAATTCGAAATCCTAACCAGGTGTTTGCGTAATGATCGGATCCATTACGTTTATACAGGATATACGACTACTGGTTTTAGCCACACTACTTTTGTTATAACTTTAACTTGTTTTGGAAATGAAACGATGTACTAACAATAATGTTTGAACAACATTTACATTTTTCATCCACGGATTTGGATGTTGTGCACGGGGAGGAAGTTTGGGACTTATATTGTGCTTTAGATAAAAGATTCGTCAAATTAAGACCTTGTCTCTTTGAATTTATTATTTTAACATTCCCAAAGGCTTTTCGTAACCGTTCGTTTGTTTATAACATGGCAGGAATGACAGGAATGTGTCGTTGCTAGGGTTTTGTATGTGTATAAAGGTTGTAATATCTTCTGAGTTATTTACCTATTTGGGCTTCCTAAATTCATGAACATTGTTTTGTATCCGAAAAATCTGGATATTGTCCGATCCTGCCAAACGCTATTTGAGGTTAATATCGAGCGGCATAGACACGTGCAGAATAAAATTGTTTTGAGTAGTCACAAAACATATGATCTACTACAAAAAGTGGAATCGTGCAGGTTTGCCAACAAGCCAACTATATCCTAACGGCATTGCTGGTGACGTTTAGATAGAGTGGGCTAGAGAAGAACAGTATCTGAGAGATATGTGGGTTGTAAAACACTCTTATGGCTAATATAATTTACTCCGCCACAAAATTACCTACCAGTGCATTGGAATATCACATGGTGGTTGATTTCCTCCACAGCTCGTTTTTTTTTTTCGACCATTCACCCTGACCGCAGATACTCATATTGGCACTCTGTGGAACCGTTGTGGGATATGTTGATCGTTGCCTCTGGCTGGCGTTGATCGAAATTGTAGTTTAAGGGCTACTTCCCATACGGATTTCGCGGACCATCAACTGTTTTATTTAAATTTCATGGTACATTTCTTAGTTCATTAAAGATCTTTACAAGCGCTATATTTCAGAATAACTAAATAACGAGGAGAGAGCAGCTGGAGATATAAATAGAAGAAATGGAGAGTCGACGAGTTCGTCGGTCTGTTTTTTTGGTCAATTATACTAGTAAATTTGTGTTCATTGTACTTGTAATCGGGTATGAAACCATGCATTGTAGCAGCTGATATTAAGCTAATTCAAATTTTACCTAACAAGCTCCTATCAAATTCACCAAGGCAGTTAGCTAAACCAAAAGTAGAAATTACAGTAACGAAATATGAAAAGGCAGACAAGAGACAGCTCGTGTATACACAAGAATTTGGTCTGCTGAGAGAAAAATACAGATCGCATCAGGCTATTTATACAGATGATTCTAAAGATGGTGAGAAAGTAGCATGTGCTACTATCTTTAGTTCCAAAACTGAAACCTGTCGACTACCAGGCAAAAGTTCGATATTCACTGCTGAAGCAATAGCTATATTGTCGGCTCTGGAAGGTATTGGGTCCACTAAAAGGAAAAAAAAAATATGTCATTTTCTCAGATTCACTGTCATGCCTTCAAGCGATTAAAAGTGAAACTTCAACTCATCACACCAACTGGAATATTCTACAATTATATGACTGTAGATTTGATCAACACATTGATATTGTGTTTCGTTGGTTTCCTAGTAACGTTGGCATCAAAGACAATACTGAGGCTGATAGAATGGCTAAGGCAGCCCTAGATAATGAGGTTGATCCTGCTGGGATCCCATATAGCGATTTCAGACGCTCTGTCTGTACTTATGTGAGAAAGCTGTTTCAATCTTCATGGGATGCTGTGAATAATAAGAAACTTCATGAGTTAAAAAAAACCCAGCAGGCTATACTCATCTGAACAACCAGAAACGTTTCGATCAAGCCATGATCAGGCGATGTAGACTCGGCCATACACAATTAACTCACGAACATGTACTAAAAAACAGCCAGTCTCAAGGTATATTCCATGCCACGAAGATCTCACAGTGAAAGATATTCTTCTCGACTGTATAGATTTTAAGACTGCAAGAGATTTTTTTATCTAGCAGCTTCTTTAGAAGATCTTATTAGTCGGGTGAAAGGAGACTCTATCTTGGGTTATTTGAGGGAAATCGGTTTGTTGCATAAGTTTTAATGTGTGTTCTAATGTGTTTGATTACACAGTTATTAACTTGAAAACTTAGAATTTTGTTTGATCGTCGCTATATACATGTAGACTAAATATTGTTGAACGCGACATTAAACCTTAATTCTCTCTCTCTCTCTCTCTCTCTCTCCTGTAATCGCGCGGATGATTCCTTCGGCGTTTTACCCCTTCGTACGCACAAAGCCGTCCAGTAAAAAAGAAACTGAGAGAACCATGCTTGCTTTAGAGTGCCCACTAATGTGATGACCAACATAGAAAAATAACATGCAACTGGGCGCAGGGATGGAGTCCCTCGCTCCCGACGACTTCACTAACGATGTCCTTGATAACTGGACGGCTTCTTCTAGAAACCTGTGCCTGTAACAGTGCTTGGAGTGTGCTTCGGGGTACAGGATGGCAGGCTACGTTCTACATTGCGTTTAAGTCAAAGGGTCATATTCTGTTTTAAACTAGCTGACGTAGTGAACTGAGTCTTTATATAATGCATAATTCATACGATTGTCGAGCCCTAATATTCTGACCAATGAATTTGTCGGTCGTATTGCTCATTGGCGAACGTAAACATAGACCAGCATTCTTGCTTCTTCGTCAGCGGTCGGTTGATGTGATGCCGAAGTTATAGATCCTGGGAAGTGACATTGGCGCAAATTCGATAAAAATAGGTTGAGTATACAACAAATAGTATGATGCTAGTTTGCTTAAGAAATATATATTATTAAAGTTATAACTCTTCTGTCCTCATCAGTATTCAAACTGATACAACCATGCGATTCCGTTTCCATGACTAAGATAGACAAAGGATCTGTGAAGAGCGATTTACTATCGTGCGACATAGTTTATTGTAAGTGTGCTAAATATTTTCTTAAATGAAAAAGGGGAAAGCATGTTTCCTGAATTAGCAGACCCAATTCTTTCATATAGCAGTCAGATAATTTTTAAAATGGTTCCGTTTCACCCTGATATTACTTGCCAGTTGTTCAGATTCTCTGGGCTTAGACTATCATGCGCTGGAATACTATCCGTCTGATCTGCATATAAGAGGGGAAAAATATTTTTCATGAAAAAAAGCAAGAATAAAAAAGAAGCTATGTCAACATTTCTTTACTGGGAAGGGATGCAGTAAACACTTCCAACTAGAATACTATTTGCTTTCAATGCTATCTTACCAAATTCGATAGATATTTTTCGGGTAATCTGAATGTGCATCAGTTAAATATTGAACACTTACATTCACTGGAGTAACAACATGTCTGATACAGGAGATGATTTCCAATATCAGTTTAAACGAAGATGGCTTGATTATGACACAGATATGGTAGAAACAACCTGAATTGTCTCTTATTATAGTTTTTTGTTATACATGTACTTTATGTCACATAATGCACTAATCAAGATAATCTAATCTCTCATAGAAAATAAAGTAACAAAGTAGACCCTCTTTCTGCTCTAGTAATGTAAAAGTACGGATGGGATAATCAACCTGCGCAGTGAATCTGCTGCGCAGTCACGTGTGACACATTGCATAACCTAATATAATACAGCAACTGTGATTGGCCGCAATGCACACACGTCCCATTATGTGAAACCTAGAGAGAAAACGACATGAGAAAGTTTGTGGTGGAAATTATGAAAGGCATCGGCTTCTCAATTTTCGCGCTGAATAACCTCGTGACGACTATGGCATGAGGTTTCACGCCAGTAAGTGACATCCATGACCAACTATTTCAGTGGAGACGGCACTTTGATCTGGGCCTAATGTCTTGCAGGAAATTAGCCTGGTGTTATGTATACTGTGATTTAATCATTTAATTTGGTGCTAATGTCGCGGAAATTCTTTAATGGACGACGGCTGAATATTGAATGACGGACTAGACGCTTGTATATTATAAAATAATAATTAGATATATTAACGTCAGGAAAGCTTTCTTCAGGTCAACTATATATAAGGATATCATTCATATAGAATTCGTCGGATGGTCTTTGTTAATGGCGCTATTACTGAATAATTTCTCATTACTAGTCTACGATAAATTCAGCAATATCCTATTGTGTATATACCAACGGCATATATATAGGTATTCCAAATGGTACCAATTGCACACCTGTATTCTCTTATGAATACGACTATTTGCAAAAATATAAATAATTTCAAAGCATTTTCGTTTTCGTTCAGTAAACGCTACATAGACGGACTCCTTCCTTTGGATTGGATAATTCATATAATAGGCATACATGTATATGTGACACCGTGAAGGATACATGTATATATCACTTTCACATGGCTCTGATGGGCATTTCTGCTTTACTAAGCTGTTTCAAAGAGCATATCAGTAGAATACCTTCAATGTATTTGAGGGACCTACTGATAGTCAAGGTGGAACATCTTGTTTAGCTTACGCCTCTGACTTTCTCACACTTCGACTTTAAATATGATTACAATCGGCATTGTTAGTTAGCCTTTCCTGGACAAAGCGAGAGCGCCTGTATATATGTAAAATGTGACGATTTCAATCAACGTCGGTCTCTCAATCATTTTTACCGAAATAGATGCGGCAAGGCGCTATAACATCAAACGTCCTCGGGTTTCTCAAATTTGGTTATAAGTATTACACACTAATAGCGAAGTACAATCGTAATGTGGAAGATCTTTGGTGCTACGTTTTCAAGCCGAAGCTAGAGGCCGTGTGGTCATGTCGTTCAATATGTCCACATGAATATCTACAATAAAAGCATGACTGGGATACAAATCATCACACGGATGACATGGTGATGTTTTAGGAATATGCAGTCAGCATTTTTGTTTGTAAGGTCATATGACTTCTTGTCAGAACTCCGATCGTCGTTTTTCCACCGCGCTTTCAATGTTGCGTTTAATCTTTACTTGTTTCTAATTCCGCTCAAACCGGGGCAGGGAATTTTATGAATTGCTTAATGCAAGGTCTTCATGATGTTCATTTGAACAAACGTATTCGAAGCGTGACTGAGATTCAATTTAATATAATACTGTTTTAACTACTGATTTCCTTGTTGCCTTTTAAACCCCATACCAAATTGCGATTAAATTTGTTACGTATATTCCAACATATTAATTTGTTAGTCAGACGGTAGGAGTAATTTCACGGTCGATGAGCTCTTGGGTTTCTAGTCTCGCTAACGGCAAATTCGTTCCTTCAGTTAATGATGAGTATAGAAATTGCTTCGTAGCACCGTCATCAGCCACATCGCCATTATAGTCAGCATAAGATATGGATACGTAAACGTTTATGACAGACCTATCAATAGCCGTCACACTGGTGTACATTATCACGGGCAGGACCCATTGTCAGTTCGAACGAGAGGGTTATCTACTCTACTATCAATACGAATCAGGGAAAAAAGCTGGACTTTACCAGGAAGTAAACAGCGGGATATATTGGACTAAAGATCTCATTTCAACGCAACGCTCTTTTTTCAGGATGCATTCAAAATGTTGATTGTGATATACTGCCATATTGATAAGGGCAGTTAACTATGACTTTATAAGTATGCATATCAATTTGCCACCTTCTTCCCACAGTGGCTCATAGATGACATTGAGTTATAGTTATTATTATTTCTCCGAATAGTAAAATATTTCTGACACTTTCCACTCAAGTTGAAAATAATTCTCACTCACTTTGAAAATGTATTACACCAGACTGAAATTACTTTCATTCTGGGTGGATAACTAGCTCAACATGGTAAAAATTGATTTCCATACTACGAAGTAGTAAATAATATGTGGTAAATAATAATATAGTTCCTATGAATAATAATTTAATTCAAGAAAAAATGAATGTAACCTTGTTTGAAAGAGAAGTATAGTTCGATTTGTATATTTAGGCGTATGTTGTACATTGTAGTTTGTTATGCGAACTGATACACTGAATTAACTGAACTCACATGGGGCTGGGATCATATAAGCTCTCGTAAAGTGGAAGGTGTAGAGCTTGGGATGTCAAGTGTCTGATTATAGGGTTTTAGTACCCTTTCATATATAGAGTTGATATAGAGAAAAGAAATAAGAAGGACATATTCGAAATTCTCAAAAGGAGTAGTAGTCCCGCTAAAAATCAGATTTACATTTCTACGTTAGTACTTGTCTGTTTATGTCTCACTCTCTTTGATTTCGTCATTTTAATACCATCTGAACCAATTATCAAACTTCATTCACCCCGCGGGAATTACCATGCTTTTCCCATCCTCACGTATCCATTTAATAGATGCACTGGCTTAGTCAGCATATAGATAGATCTGAAATTGAAAATATCAGCAGGTTCAGACTAGTATTACGTTTCAACGATACTTATATATAATGGTCAAAATTTAAACCACGCTCCTCGCATATAGACATTAAAATTTGGAATATACCCGGCTGGATGAATATATGAAATTACAAATACTAGGCCAGTGACAGCCCAGTGAACTCATTCAAATCACAAAAGGATAAGGTAAATTGTCTGCGGGGTTTACCTGGAGCTTGTACAGATGTGCTTTCCGTGAGTTACAGCCATCAGTAGTCATAAATAATGAATAATAATTTCCACGGAACGAATCGGGTAAATAACGAAACCTACAGAAATAAATGTATATAATATATACATCAGTAATCATATCAACATAAGGGACGGTCTTAATCTCCTCTCCATGCATATATGAAACATTTATTACATACCCTTATCCAGGTGTAACTGAAGTTAATTCATTCGAGTACAATACAGGATGCACTATATATATCTTCAATGCTAAAACTGAAATACCACACTATGCTTATTATCGTAACTACTGAAGTAGAATTATATTCCCCAAAGCACAGGTATTACCATCCTCATAGAGATGTCTTTTGTAGTCTTCATTAATCCGGGACTTGTACACAGAAATCATATATAGCCTGGACCCCAATTAGAATGTTTGAAAATAGTGAAACGATAAAGAGAAGAGAAAACACAAAGAAAACATTAAAATATGACAATTTCCGTGTGCCAAAAGTAGCTTAAACAAGTATATGTATACACACACCACTTAAGGTGTAAAGTTACATTGAATAATTACATGTAATATACACAATAGGTTAGGGTGAAGACGAATTAAACAAGTGCAGCTATAGCTATATACACAAAAGGTGAGGGTTAGAGATAGGTTAAGGTTGTACACGTATATATATACACACAAAAGGTAAGGGGCAGAGATAGATTGAAGAGATACATGTGTATACGCAAAAGGTAAGGGGTAGAGATAGATTCCCAAGAATCATAATTTAATATTGAAACGAGGAGATGAACGTCATAGATTGCATACAGGTATGATAAAAATCGATATATTTAAGTTAGTGAATTGTATGATTAAGTTGTACAATACACAGAAGATAACAAACTATCATTCGATATAAAGTACAAGCCATAAACATTCCGAGGAAAACCATCGGAGTCTGGGGATTTTCAGTTTCTCATCTTTTTGGGGGCAAGATATCATTTTGCTTCTGTGAAGGGCCTGCGCATAACATTTTATCTTCAACAATGAGAACGACGTTGTGATTGAGAAACAGATGATTTTTATCTTCGTCTACAAAAACCGGTTTGCAGTATAGTTTTGAGTAAAAACGAGACATTTCATTCATTATTCCCTTGACCTTGTTTCTAGCCTTCCATAATTTTTGATAATATCTGACATGTTTTTAGTAATAAATTACGCTTTTCTAATTGCTGAAATAATCAAAATTTCTCGTACCGTTCAACGTTGATGCATAATTAGACTCTAAACTTTAGGCCTGTTTTTCTTGCGTCGTTTGTGCTTCTAACTTTTTTCAAGGTTTAGTATCTGTTGCAATTTTCTCGTGCCTACTTCTTCGCTATCGTAAACGGGATAGATGCACTCATAATTCTAGTTTTTAGTAGCTCGACAAAAATTTGATTGTTTACGCAAAGACAGACAGACAGACAGATAGAATTTTGTTCATTAACATCTTCACTTACGTAACACTCGATGACAGTGTCTGTTATGTCAGCCTCAACTAGATTGATATACTCGGGATCAGAAAGGAACTGAATATTCAATTTCAAGTAACCGAAGATTTTGTCTACGTTTTTGAAAGAGCAAGTGAGGGAAATTAGAGAGTGGTTTGATATAACAATGTCAGGTGTACAACGAGAAAGATAGATGTCCGAAACTAAGAAGTTATCCAGTCTGCTTTGTTTAATACATGTGCTACTTCTTCGTCTCCATGTGAACTATTCCTTTGTCTCCATATCAATTCATCTCCTAATTCCGTACCTCGAACAAATATTTTCAAAATATTTTCACATTTAAGATTTTCGATTCTGTGCATTATTTTAATGTCCATCTACCATATATGATTGTTTGTCATTTCGTATATAACATGACCGTTCTGTCAGTATCTTCGGTTTTTGGGAAACCAAGCTCTGTACGAAAATTGCATTTGTATAGTCGTGGATTTCCAAACTCACTGTAGGGGACCTACTCTGGACAATCGATTGCTGTGTGTATTTTATGCTTGATGTTTATAAGTGAATAAACGTCTTTATATCTAGATTTAAATCGACGACTTCGTTGCGTTTGTATTGTAATAGACCCTGGTGCACATGTATTTACTATCGTCGAAAAAATGTTATCAGTAATAATGTCCCACGCGCTTCATGTGAGTGATTGTTGTTGTCGTTGTTGTTGTTTGATATCTCTTCTTAGTTTCTGTATAAACGATCCAGGTGTCACATGTATTGGGTCATTTCGAATGTCTTCACTATGATGTCCCACAGGGTGGATATTACCGCCGTTCTTAATTGATGGCCCTAATATTTTGCTTTCCGTCGGTTTTGTATCAATCAATTGACCACCTTTAAGTTTTATTCCACCCAATGTCAATCCTTGCCTTTCCTTGTGTAGATTATCATCCTGAGATATAATCGTTAAGTCTCCTTCGTCCGGAGTTAAGAAAGGGAATCCCTGATCATCGCCCATCATCAGAGGTGGGGCCTGAAGTGGAGAGGGTCCCGCGTCGCCATCGACTTCCTCAGAACAGAGTGATGATGGAACATTCATTTCTTCGCTACTGCTGTCGCAATCTGTAAAGTAAGGTTAACTATTTTGTATTAAGAAGAACTGTAATTGATTGCCAATCAAACTTAGTTAATTGTACCCAGCTGCAGATTACAATTAATGTACTATTTTAATACTATATCGAATATTTCATTGATATTGGACGAGAATGTGAAGGCATGCATGCCTCTTAACACTAGAGGAATACATGTAGTTAACTGGTCTAACAGTAGGTTTTCTTCCGATTTCGTCAAAAAAGGGGACACACTCCACTGTTCACCAATCACATCAACGTTCCACTGGTTACACCTAACTTTTATATAAACACAATCTGGTTCAAGCACACGGTTGACATCCCATCAATTCAACTTTTAAATAGTCAAGGTACTAAGTTTAGTGTAATTTTGGCCACTGTGCTTGGCAAGAATGTGACCGGAACCACAATGAAGTTATTGATTAAAATATGACTGTAGTACGTAAAATATGTGCTAGGCAGTGACAAGGACTACCCAGAGCTGAGAACAGGTACATGTATATAGTTATCAATGGCGCGTCTAACGGTAATATTTTCGGATATTGGAATCTTGCGATTCCGTTCAACCAGAGGCTGGAGGCAGCATGACTAGGCAGATAATATATAATAAAAGCAGAATCTTTATCAATACAAGGCATTCTCGAGAAGCACCGCCACACTCCTGAACGACAAAACATTTACACCTGATATTCCTTGACTTTGTAGTTTTGTTTCATTTGGATCATTTTGAACCTGTTTGCATAACCTCCCGAGAAGAGGATCACGGGTAAATTCAAGATGGCGACCATGTGGGTTACCAGACAACGGATGTTTTCGTCATTTTTCTTCAAAATTCCTGCTTTTCTGCGACAAGTCGACAAAAATATGTTGGTGGGAGGAGGAGGACCCTCAGGACAGGTCCCAAAAATCTCAGGCCAGATAGAGTTAATTAGCTGTTAGGCCTATACTCTCTAAACATTTGATTGAAATTTCGCAAGGGTGGAAATAGATCACACAATAATATAGACTGAAAAAAATTAACTCTACTTGAGTGAAATCACTTTTCCCACACACACTGCGTAGCACAACTTGAAGGACCTTTCAACAATAATTAACTCAGTCTGAGTGAATTCCAATCACATTGACTGGGATCGATTTCCACTCATACTTGAGTGAAAAGATATTCATTTTCCATATCATATATTGTCTATATGACATTGAATATTCCTTACTATGTTTAAAGAATTTTTTGAGCATTATGATTTAAATGTCTTTATAAAACATCTTAAATATCGAACCATACAAAATATGTTTTATCACAACAAACCTGGATTTCTGCCACCGTCTGTGATAATAGCACTAAGAGTGAGGATTCCTGAAAACCAGTGTTGTAAGATAAATACTGAGAGCGCAATTCTGTACATGAACAAATTTATATTCTCCATTTTCAGCCCAGGGAACGATAGCTGCCACCGACTGAGCTTTCTTCTAATTCTCAGTAGTTGACACTGTCCGTTAAAGGTTTCTTATACGCTGATAACTGTGGGAAACCATCAATGTTCCACGTTTTCACCGTAGCATCGCTCATACCCTGTACGCAATAGTCGACCATGAACAGGTATCCTGTTGCTCTGTCAGCCTAATTCACCGATACGGTATTAATTCTGAAAAACCAAGAACATTTAACAGTTAAACGTATATGAACATACCTGTGATACGCGATACTGCCATTTTTAGAACGGAAATTGTTTGTATCTTATTATTATTTATTTGACACTTCCTTTCCTGTATTGTTCAATATGTAAAATTTATGGAAATACAGAATGAGTCAAAGCTGGACGACTTGGGCTACATCTGGTTATAAAACTAGTGTTTATATCACTGTATGAAATCATAATTGGAAGATTTGTCTTAGTGTTTATTCAGTTTCTTCTTCAAACTGGCTTTTTTTTTTTGCCGACAATCAGCTGCGAGAAGTTTGCTTGCATATATTTTCGAAATAATTGGAATTAGTTTAAATATCGGTACATGGGTAGAAGAGAATCATTACTCTAGGCAAAATAAAATATTGTTCCATATGCTGCGAGGCCCAATTCTCTCATGGCCAGAGCTGAACCTCTTCGGGGTGGTATAAACAAGGAGAAATTGAAAACGCATTTGGAAACTCCCACGCACCCAGATAAAGTCATTTAATTACAATGGAATATTGAATTTCGGGTCGTATAAATTAAATTATTTTAATTCATCATGCATATGCCAATGGATAATGAATCTGAGTCAGTCTAATGAAAAAATGAATCTACATAAAACATGTATAATTTTTTACCCTCGGGACATGGTTATCATGAACCAGAGAATCCATATAAAAAAAACAATTTTAAAGTTACACATTCTGTATGTGGGCTACGGTTTTCCATTTTCCATAAAAGCTGGGTATAGGACACGACATCCATTTCATGACAGTCATTATGAATTAACTATATGATCCTTTACACCGGGGATTATTCAGATAATCTCAGACTGATCCCCATATGACAATTTATGAAGTGTGAATGTTTTTTTGTTTTTTTGGCAAATGTTCTCCAAACGACCTCCACGTTCAACCACAGCCAGATATGATTGACAAAGAAAGGTGATAAAATGGAAGCAATTGAAAATTTGCGTAATGAAATCATTTCCGTTCATCGCACTTAAAAACATATTATGTTTATTATACAGTATCGGTACATCTAGGATTCAGTGTATACGGCCCAGAAGTAATAAATCCTGGGGTACCGGTACATAGAAATCACACAAGTGGAGTTTAATCTCACCGAGCTAAGGGAATATCACATTTCATTAAATTTGCCCTTAATAGATTGACTTCATTCACCGTTTATTTGGTCCTATTCCAGCTTTACAAAGTATTACGTCACATGAGTAACCGAGCCAATGAAATTAGGTGTTTTTAAATTTGACCTGGAAATCGGACACGCTTTGGTCTCGTGGTACACGTGGGGCACGAGTAGTAGGAAAAAAGCAATTTCATTTCATTAGGAGAAATCAGGGTGAAGTGTGAGGGTGGTGGCATGACGTCATGAATGACATCATGATGACGTCACGTGATATCCGAGTCACATCCGGGTCAAAGGTGACATCCGGGTCACTTCCTGTGAAGTCATTTCCTGCCTGAACTTTTCAGCGAAAGTTAACCCCTCTCAACAAGGTGCCACAACCCACAGTAAAATCCAAAAAAAATGACCACCCCAATACTCAGAGGATCATGAGTACATTGAAGACCATGTTTCGTCGGTTTTCTTCAAAATTACTGCTTTTCTATTTATTTTATTTCACATCAGACTATTATTTACTATATTTATCATGCAGGTGTTGCAAAGAAAGCGCAAAAATAAAAAATTCGAATCGACCAAAAATGCCTGTTTTGAATATGACGAAATATCATTATGCTCCCCCCCCCCCCTCCAACCAAACTTTCTATACTGGGGACAAGTCAAAATTTATCGGAGGGGGGGGGGGTGGGGGTAGGGGGGCGGTGCATTGAAAAAATATACCTAAAAAAAGTTATTGCCACCCTCCCCCCCCCTTTTCGGAGTCATAAACAAAGTTCTGACTCCCCCCCCTTCACTGAGGTCTTAAAATACCTTATTCAATACCTTAAATAAGCAAATTCACAGAAGTCAATACAGTTGTATATATTTAATGGTATATTATTTAAGCAAAAAAAAAACCCCAAAACCCAGGAGGTTTTACCGTAAATAATGCATTAACTCATCATTCCTTTGAACATTAGTTAGCTTGGAGCCTTCCAGTAATTCAAAGCATGTAAATGAGAGGAACAGGTATTTGTACACTGGACATATCATGAACCTTACTCTGGAAATGGAGCTAAAAAAGTTGTTTTTGCCGAGTAACTTTGGATTCATTCAAGATAAAGTTCTCAAACCAAGAGACGAGCATGTACATACAAATCTGCATTGAATGATGCCAAAAAGACTATTATTGTCATGCATCTACATGAAACATGCATATCAGACTTTACATGTATTATTATTTCTAGAGGGAGGTTATCCCTAACTGTTGCCAATACCTGTGGTCGAACCCCGAGAAGCCCACCTGGGAATGCGCTTGAGGCACCAAAAATAAAGTGTTCCCTCATTAAGTTGCCCAAAAAGTAATCACCCCCCCCTGATTGGACAATTGGACAAGTAAGAAAAGTAGGCAGCCCCTCCCGAACCACAAAAAAAACTTCTTCCCCCCCCACAATAAATTTTGAAATTTTCTCCTGAAGGAAAGCTGACACCGTGCGACTATAGTTTATCACATTGGGGTCATGAGCCCAATTGCCTAACCTATCGAGCATGGGATCATGGTTAAATTATCCCTCCCCAGGCCTGAACAGATCCCAAATCGCCAAGGCCAGATAGGGTTAATATGAAATAATATACAAAGTATGGTATATAGAGTTACACTTCTATTATTGGAAAAATAATCCTTCTGACTGGAAAATAAGTAGCAGTAAACTGCTGGAGTTGTTACCTAGAAAAATATTGGAATGGCGGGAAAATTACCCAAAAGTATTTGAAAGCACCTTCCTCTGAAATCAATAATTTGTCGATAAAAAAGTTTACTCATATTCATACTGATAAATTTATATATAATAATAAGTCTGGACATATTTAGGCAAACATCTAGACCTGAGATGTTGTAGACTTGGACAATCGATTAAAACAAAAGAAATTCATCCCCATGCAGGATGGTCACAAAAGTTACAAAAACGACGATCAACATGAATATTATTGTAACGCCTTCCTCTAAATAGGAAGATGGTGATTACATGTACGAAATTTGCATTTGGACAATCTGTACTTTTCAAGCAACCTAAGCAATTTTCGATACCAAATTTTATTTTTAAACATTGCAGAATACCTAACTTTTGGCATAGTGGTGACATCACAAAACCACTGCTTTATTTGTTTCTGTTTCGCTTCATTAATTAGCCACTTTATACTTTTTGTCTCCATCATTCTTCCAAATATAACTCAGACAACAAGAAACCAATAATCCCTTTACAAAGGAAAGCCATTCTGATTTTAAAATATTGGCATCAAACAATGACAGTATAGTAGGAAGAGGCTAAACTGGTCGCAAAATTAAAGGTTAAAAATGACGGTGATGACGCTACGATGTCACGAATGACGTCACATCCGGGTCAAAGGTCACTTCCGATGACGTCACTTCCGGGTCAACGGTCACAGGTGGTCACATGACCTCCAGGTCAAAGGTGACTTCCGTCGGTGACGTCATCTCCGGGAATGTCCGGGGGTCAAAGGTAATAGGGGTATTCAAAAATATATATGTGTTGTTGGTTTTTTGCTTTTCGGGTCCTTACACCAGGGACTATGCAGTATTTTCTGTGGAGATGACCCCTCGTAGAATGTAAGCATTCCAACTATCCAGCGGGCGCACAACGTTTGTCCTACGTGAATGCAAGATGATCACCTAGATGGCTTGCCCCTGTATGGCATCTCATTTGTTTGGCTTGTACCCTGTATGGCATCGAAGTGACGTCGTTGGAAAACCCCCTGTTCTATTTATAGATCATGACATCATGGGAAAATCCGTGTTCTATTTATAGTTCGAGGTCGTCTAGTGCTATTTTCCGGTGAATTTTACGGTCAGTCAGTCAGTCAGTCAGTTTTGAATTTGGATGGCGCATGCAATCCGTTTGGATTATGCGCGCCAGTATCATTGCATTGAGGTAAAAAATAAAACTGATTTTAAAAACACAATAAAAGTGTTAAAAACGGTGTGTTAAAAAAGCAACGGGGAAAATATATTGAGAAAATTACACAGATGTCTGTATAAATAGCTAAAGTGTATTTATAGACTAAAGAAAAGAAAATTATATATAATTGACTAGATTGAATATGCTAATAAAAAAACATATAGGAAAAGACTCAAAAGGCTTTGTTTATAGGCATAAAAGGAAGGGGAAATAATCAGATCAACAACCATAATACACCAACGACCCTATTTATAAAATAATATAAAACTGAATTAAAAAGGCCAAAATAGTACATGCATATTTCGTTTTTGACTATAACTTTATTTAACTCGATATATAATTAAGATGAGCAGGTGGATAATTAAAAACAATAATTGATATAACATCCATACTCCTCCCGAAAATAATACCGCGAATGATGACCTCCAATGGTATCATCAAACACTAATATCCATTTAGAAGGAGCATGGATATCTTTTAAAATGTGCTCTTTTAATCGAGCAGTGATAATTTTTAACCACCAATAAGAAAATATATATTGAATTGGTATCAAATAGTCCTCAGCTCATTTTTGTAAATTAAAAATTATATGCATGTACCATTAGAGTAACCTAGACTAGATATTAAACTCTATAACACAATGGTAAAACCAATATAAAAATTTGCGGGTGTCTAGTAAAAAGAAATAGTTGCAAAACTTTCACTAAAATCTCTTAGATCGTATCATGAATCTAGACAGTGCCGCAAACACTTTATCCCTGTTTTAGGGGGATTCAACATAGAATCCAAAGTTGGATTAAAATCACCAGCCAGTATAAGTTCCTCAAAAAGTAATTTTACGGGAAAACCCCTGTTCTATTTATAGATCACTACGTCATCGCTATTTATATATCATGACATCATCGCTCCACGCCGGTGGCTTAAAAGGGGCGAAATTCAAAACACTGCACTATTTTCTCGAAAGTTGCGGGGAAGCCATGTTACGCAGCTTTACGAATAATTCACACGACACACAGTATACGGCCACCAGTGGTGTTCACCAGTGAAAATTGAAAAGGCGTACGACGAACAACGTTGTGATTGACGTATCCACAGCACGCGGGGTTATTCATCGAACATTGAACAATACATAGTAAATAATACATCGGCAATTTCCGGACAGCGAAAAATCCACTCGTCCATTCACAACATCAGCGAGTATGCCTGTGCGAGCTGTGGGAAACTATTCAATGTCCTGAAAAATCTACGGCGCCACGAACGGACAGTCCATGGGGCACTTAAGCATCCATGCGAGGAGTGTGATCGCCTTTTCAAACTGCCCAGTCAAGTGAGACGTCATCACCGGACCATCCATGGACGCACGCAACCCTATCCTCCTAACTCAACAGATGCGGCACTCCATTGCTGATGGCCATTACAATGAGGATCAGGCGGACATCCCTTCTGATGTAGTTCCAGATACCAATGCAGTGAACGACGCCTACCAGTGGTCCCGTACGATCCATGGGGGCACACAGCCCTATCCACCTTCTGACCCGGGTGGAGTGAATAACACCTACTGGAGCCATTTGTCCCATATACGGCAATGTTTTCACCGTCACCGGGCGTTTCACGACCGCTATAATTTCCCGTTGGTCGATCTAGCTCAGCTTTTCAACTACGTGGAAGCCAGCTTTAGTGACCAAACTACAGCCTTTAAGTTGAATCTGGCATTCGGTTATTTGCTACGGCATAAGGAAATCAACCAAGTCCGGTACTTTTACCCCAGCACAAACATGCGGGTATTTGACCAGCCGTTCACCATCATCAATCATGCGTCCCTAGAGAGGATGCTGGCTCACGTGGATCAGTTGGATCCCTTGCAATGGGCACAACGTCAACGCCCCAACACCCAATGGATTGTGGAAAGGGTCACCAATGCCACCTTCTTCGTCACCAAACTGACCGACCATCCAGTTGGTGCCGTCATCCATCCAAGCATTCGTCAGTGAGTGGGAGTCATGACCCTTGCATCGACCGGAAATGTTTACTCCGCTGTCTCGACATCCATCTGGACAAGCTTCCACCCAAAGATTGTAATATTATGACCAACCAGTATTGTGAGATGTACTTACAAGATCAGGAGATGGAAGCCCAGCACTACCGGTGTGTGCCCTTAAGTAAACTCGAAGCCATCGAAACACTCTTCAACGCCAACATCTTCGTGTACAATCTCGGTCGTGACGTCGACGACGACGGTCCCCGGTTCGTGGCTCACTCGATCCATCTATCCCTGGAGAAGTATGAAGCCACCCGCAAACTCAACCTCTATCAAAGAGGGACACTCGAGTATTTCTCTTATATCACGAACATGAACACTTATGCCCAATCCTACAGCTGACAGCAATGCAATAGGATGGTCAAAGAATCGTCCAAATCTCATCGCCACGAGAAGATCTGTGATAACACCATCAAACGAAAGTATCCGGGTGTGTTCCACAATACACCCACCATTTTTGAGAAGTTGGCGGACGAAGGAATCGATGCTCCTACTGCACAACGGTCCATACGCTGAAGCCCACAACTACCTGACACAATCAATTGACTTAAATGTTCCAGTAAACGCAGCTTGAGTTTCTGGGCGTGGGTCATTCTCACGGAAAGGCGCAATTCGTGTCACTCGACCCAAATTTTCTTCTAACCAGTCTTATGTCTGAAAAAATTCAGATTGTTCGTAGTATTCATTTAGTAGAGTACGAATAACTTATTGCAAGCACTGTCCCGATTGATTTTTTCGGGTAAATTTTCACCAGAACCCTCAATTTACGGTAAAATAGACCTGTAACTGGCTGTAGTGACCTACTTGATACCACGATAAAGTTGCCAGAAATTCTTTTGTTCTACATTATTCTACCTTTCTGGCAACCAGCTGCATCTGTTCTTTCAATATTTGAATATATTGTTTACAAGGGCAGATTATCTTGTGAAAATGGCATGGGCAAAGGTCTGTAACTGGTTTTCGGGTCATTGGTGTTACTGTAACTGAAATCGGAGCCAAAAAGCGAACGCTTAAATTAGAAACAAAGTTTTGCCGCCAGGCGGCTTCTTTTCCAAGCGCGGGTAAACTTGAGATTCCATAAGAAGTGTTTTATGAAACTCTTTTCAGTATTTCAGTCATTTCTAGCTCCAAATTTTCAGCGTATGTTTATTACCGGTCACTGGTGTTACGTGTCAGGATCAACATGTAGTGGCTCCCGAGTAAAAATATTAACTGGTAATAAAGAAATGTGTGTATAAATTACAAAATCATTGTTCTTGGACCGTCACGACAATATACGAGGGAGCAACAATTAATTCCTTCCAAAATGGCAGTGGTGTTACCTGTCAGTGGTGTTACTATTTGTAGGGTAACACCATTGACAAAAATGATGATTTTGCTCCAAATTTCAGTACAACTTGAATTTACCTTTCTTCCAAATAATACTAAGTTAAGGAGTCTTGTCATATACGTATTTTGCCCCTAGATCGGTTTCACTCACGGCTGTATTTTTGCTTCTATGAACAAATTGGTCACTGTTGTTACACGAGGTCAGTGGTGTTACTTGAGGTCACTGGTGTTACCGGGTTGTCATTGGTGTTACATTTCAGCTAGATAACTATTTGAAGAAGAAGAAGCAGTTTTATCAGAAGGCTTTTCATATACCTGTTTTGCCCCTAAATATTCTTCACTTGCAACTGCATTTTTGCGTCTATGAACAAATTAATCAGTGGTACGTGTTGCACGAGGTCAGTGGTGTTACCGGATTGTCAGTGGTGTTACGGATGCAAGAATGGTCTAGAAATTCAGAAACACTTGTTTAAATTGTCCCATATTTTGAAAAAGAAACAAACTCGATTAGTTTAAAGTCCGCATCAAGAATAAATAGGTGTTATTATACAGAATCTACATGAATGGTTGATACATGCGGTCCAATTGGCTGATTTGGTGAGCCAAGTGGCATACTTAGGATATTGAAAACAAACTTGTTTTCCTAACTTCAATATTTTTTCATCATTAGTCATAGTTACATGCAATCTATTGCCTAGCATGTGTGTATCTTTCTATTTCTGTTCTCTTAGTGCCCAATATACTGATCATTCGTGTGTAACACCACTGACATGATTGAAGACAACTCCACCGTTAAGTGTTCCGAAAAGTTTATTGTTCGGAATGTCTGCATTTATTGTACGCGTTATAAAGAGTTTTGTCAATGGAGACTCTGTTGAAATCAGATTTTGTAGTCATTGGTGATGTTGATTTTGAGATATTTCCCCAAGTGAAAATGTGCCTTTCCGTGAGAATGACCCGCGTACGGCTTCGGAAGTTTGACGGGAACATCCTCGCCTTCTTCGTCCACAGTGTCATTGTCGGCTAATGTTGGAATACGTGCATCCAGTTCATCCAGGACCGGTTAGAAGGTTACCATCAGGTGCGCGACACAGGCTGACTGAGGGTCTCCAAGTAGATCATCATCCGGGCGATGAGGTCATGGGGATCACCAGTAGTGACCAAACAGACGGGAGTAGGGTTGTAGCCGGGAACGTTGGTGTGGACACTCACATTCAGTGGGATGTGACGTCGCCGCCTCCATGGGTTCAAGGATGGATTCAAAGGCATACACTGCCTGATATGGGAAAAAGCGTTGTGCAGTGAAAACAGCGATCCCTTCGTCCGCCAGCTCCTTAAAAATGGTGGGTGTATTGTGGAACAGATCCTCTCGTGGCGATGTACTTTGGACGATTCTTTGAACATGTTGAACACCCGATGGCATTGCTGGCAGCTTTAGGATGGGGCATAAGTGTTCAAGTTCGTGATACAACAGAAATGCCCGAGTTTCCCTTCTTGGTAGAGGTTGAGTCTGAGGGTGAGGCCATACTTCTCCGGGGATCGATGGATCAAGGGAGCCAGGAAGCGAGGACCATCGTCGTCGATGTTATGCCTGAGACTGTACAAGAATATGTTGACGTTGAAGAGTGTTCCAATGGCTTCGAGTTTACTTAACGGCAGGCCCCGGAAGTGCTGGGCTTCCATCTCCTGATCTTGTAAATATATCTGCCAATACTGGTTGGCCATAACATCACAATCTTTGAAGAGTGAAGAGTGTTTCAATGGCTTCGAGTTTACTTAACGGCAGGCCCCGGAAGTGCTGGGCTTCCATCTCCTGATCTTGTAAATATATCTGCCAATACTGGTTGGCCATAACATCACAATCTTTGGGTGGAAGCTTGTCCAGACGAATGGTTGATAGCGGAATAAACATTTCCGGTCGGTGTAAGGGCCATGGCTCCCACTCACTAACGCATACATACCTTCTCTGTATTTGAGCCAGTCCAGCAGATGGATGACGGAACCGATGGGATGGTTGGTAAGGTGACATTGGTGACTCGTTCCACCATCCACGGAGTGTTGGGGCGTTGACGTTGCGCCCATTCCAAGGAATCTAATTGGTCCACTTGAGCTAGCACCGTCTCAAGGGGCGCACGATTAATGATAGTGAACGGCTGGTCAAATACCCGGATGTTTGTGCTCGGGTAAATATACCGGGCTTGGTTGGTTTCCTGTTGTAGCAAATAACAGAACGTCAGATTCAACTTGAAGACTGTAGTTTGGTCGTTAAAGATGGCTTCCACGTAGTTGGAGAGCTGAGCTAGATCGACCAACGATCTGCCAAGTCTGAGTTACAAGAAATCTGCTCTGATCTCACGGAAAATCTTTCAGAAAATAACATGGGATAAATGAGAGTCTCACGGAATTTAATCCAGATATTTAACACAGAGTAAATATAGATGTCAAATTACAGAAGAAAGTCTCACGGAATTCTGATATCATAACTTGGGAGATCTGCCCAACCCGGAAATTATAGCGGTCGTGAAGCACCCGTTGACGTTGAAAACATTGGCGTATATAGGACCAATGGCTCCGGTAGGTGTCATACACTCCACTGATGTCCGGCACTACATCAGAAGGGATATCCGTGGAAACCTCGATAAAACGGTGGTCAGCAATGGAGCCGCCGGGTGCCGGGTCAGAAGGTGGATAGGGCTGTGTGCCTCCATGGATGGCCCGGGACCACTGGTAGGCGTCATTCACTGCATTGGTACCGGTATCTGGAACTACATCGATGGATGTCCGCCGGATCCTCATTGTAATGGCCATCAGCAAAGGAGCCGCCGGGTGGCGGGTCAGAAGGTGGATAGAGCTGTGTGCCTCCATGGATGGCCCGGGACCACTGGTAGACGTCATTCACTGCACTGGTATCTGGAACTACATCGATGGATGTCCGCCGCATCCTCATTGTAATGGCCATCGGCAATATTAATGGAGTCGCTGGGTGCCGCATCTGTTAAGTTAGGAGGATAGGGCTGCGTGTGTAGGAGGATAGGGCTGCGTGCGTCCCTAGGGATGGCTAATTATATCGTACGAACATTGACTAGAGCTCAAATGTGTCCTGTCATGTTTCCCATATACCATATGGCATTAGGGTGGCCGGGATTTTTTCAAACTTAATGAATCTTTGCAAAACTTTAGAGTTTACTTAACGGCAGGCCCCGGAAGTGCTGGGCTTCCATCTCCTGATCTTGTAAATATATCTGCCAATACTGATTGGCCATAACATCACAATCTTTGGGTGGAAGCTTGTCCAGACGAATGGTTGATAGCGGAATAAACATTTCCGGTTGGTGTAAGGGCCATGGCTCCCACTCACTAACGCATACATACCTTCTCTGTATTTGAGCCAGTCCAGCAGATGGATGACGGCACCGATAGGATGGTTGGTAAGGTGACATTGGTGACTCGTTCCACCATCCACTGAGTGTTGGGGCGTTGACGTTGCGCCCATTCCAAGGAATCTAATTGGTCCACTTGAGCTAGCACCGTCTCAAGGAGCGCACGATTAATGATAGTGAACGGCTGGTCAAATACCCGGATGTTTGTGCTCGGGTATAAATATACCGGGCTTGGTTGGTTTCCTGTTGTAGCAAATAACAGAACGCCAGATTCAACTTGAAGACTGTAGTTTGGTCCTTAAAGATGGCTTCCACGTAGTTGGAGAGCTGAGCTAGATAGACCAACGATCTGCCAAGTCTGAGTACAAGAAATCTGCTCTGATCTCACGGAAAATCTTTCAGAAAATAACATGGGATAAATGAGAGTCTCACGGAATTTAATTCAGATATTTAACACAGAGTAAATAGAGATGTCAAATTACAGAAGAAAGTCTCACGGAATTCCGATATCATAACTTGGGAGATCTGCCCAACCCGGAAATTATAGCGGTCGTGAAGCACCCGTTGAAAACATTGGCGTATATAGGACCAATGGCTCCGGTAGGTGTCATTCACTCCACTGATGTCCGGCACTACATCAGAAGGGATATCCGTGGGAACCTCGACAAAACGGTGGTCAGCAATGGAGCCGCCGGGTGCCGGGCCAGAAGGTGGATAGAGCTGTGTGCCTCCATGGATGGCCCGGGACCACTGGTAGGCGTCATTCACTGCACTGGTATCTGGAACTACATCGATGGATGTCCGCCGGATCCTCATTGTAATGGCCATCGGCAATATTAACGGAGTCGCTGGGTGCCGCATCTGTTAAGTTAGGAGGGTAGGGCTGCGTGTGTAGGAGGATAGGGCTGCGTGCGTCCCTAGGAATGGCTAATTATATCGTACGAACATTGACTAGAGCTCAAATGTGTCCTGTCGTGTTTCCCATATACTATATGGCATTAGGGTGGCCGGGATTTTTTCAAACTTAATGAATCTTTGCAAAACTTTAGCTGCAACGATACCAATATTGATATCTTCTTATATTCCAAATCTGGCAACCATACAGCAAAATCGGAACAACAGTTTTATCATATAATTCTAACATAATATCAATTGGAAAACCGTTCTTTCTTCCTTTCTTCCTCGTTCAGTGAACTAAACATGGCTCTTTCTGCCTGTTGAGCAACTGCCGACTTACATTTATTGAACTTCCCATTACCGGTAGGCCTATACTGCTGAATGAAAAACAAAGGTATCGTATTTGAATTCTCTTACAATTTATAGGGCTGAACCTTACAATGGAGAGATGGAACTGGGTGTTAAAATAACGCTATTAGTTTACTACCGTCAGTTATTAGAAATTCTTCTAGATCATTAACATACGGTATCAAGAAAATAAATGTGAAGCAAGCTCGTCTACTGTAACAAGGTTGTTGTGCTGAGTTGGCAAGGACTGGAGTGAATATATATAAACATACGTCACATATTCATTTTTATTTGTATATTCGTATAATGTATATATTTCCCTGTTTTTACATGTTATTTGTACTTTTACTCTGTTATTTGTGTCGGTGATAATAGCTCCTGTGTGAGCTAATGTTCCTGATTTTGTAAACCGACGTTAAATAAACTATCTTATCTTATCTGAAGATCGATAACCCAGGCAAAATAAAAACTCAGAATAAGTACCGTGGAGTTCTGCCCCTTCATGAGTTTGCATTCGTTTGTAACGCGCGCTTTCATTTGCCCACAAGAGTAGATTGTCCAATCAAATAAGATTTCTCTAAGGCGATGGGTTAAATATTGAACTGCAGAAGTTTTTGCAGACAGCTGTCCATGTGTTGTGAAATGTGTCGTTCTTTATCTCACGTAATGTTTACGTGTTTTGTTTATTGTTGTTCCTGAGACAACAAGAGAGCGACGAACCACCTTCTACACCACGATGAAGCTTGTTCAGCGAGATATCGACAAAACTGGGGCAGGGTAAATTATCTTTAATCATTATGACGAAAAGTGGACTTGTCATAATGTCCAATAACCATGATGACATGAACAGTAACATTTCAGTTGAAGTTTTGAAACAACTCCAAACTCCATCCAGGAATCTTTCTGCTCCACCTGAGTGACATTTCTGGCGCATCTTCAGTTTGGTTCATAACTCTTTTATATTCACAGGTGCAGGCCGACATTTATTTTTGCCTTGATCCAGATTGTACGTGTCTCACATACCCAGAAACATTTTGGGTGGAAAACCAATGCTCCTATGCAATGTCACACGGCCCAAGTCAACATTGCTGCCCCATAACAAACTTCCATGCATGTCATTGGTCCCTGTCATTTCTGATGTAAACATCTGAGAAGGGCTGCCAATGTTATGCATTGCATCGTGGGTTGTTTTGGTGCAGCAAGGTTTACTTGGGCCAAGGATCTGGTCATGTATGGAAATTATTCCGTAATCCATTGGTGTGAGGTAAGCGCAAGTCTTAGAATTACAGATTTTTTTACGGAGATCAGTGTATACATGTACCAGCGCATAAGCTTGCTCATGGTTTTTCGTCCTTTGTAGTCTAATTCTCTGACCCCAGTCAAAATCAATGATCTATAATACTATCAGTCTATGAATGACCAGGGGTCAGAGGAAGCTTGGAGTATTGAAGTGTGTGTTAGTTTTACATATATATGGAAACTCCTTATTTCAACACCCCACACAAACTGCCACTCATGAAACACTCATTTTGAGGGCCAAAAACTGTCCATGCCATACCAGTTTAGTCATTGAAATTAAGACAAACTTTACATCTATTGTAATCTGGATGCATTGAAGTAATTTGAAGTCAAAGCTGAACGTTGGAAACCAGAATAAGCAGGATATGTAAGTACGTTTGATCAGACAATCATAACAATGTTAAATTATGATCAGACTTGTCTATTTCAAACTCTGACATTGAAATATTTTTTGAAAATTGGTGTAACCAGGTTGAGGCCAAATCTCACTCTTGCTATCATCATGTTTATACTTATAGAACAAGTTGCTTCTTCTATAATACTTCAATCAAACTATATAATATGTTATCACATATTTGCCTATGATCATGATGATACAGGATAATTTAATATCCCCGTTGATAATATGGAATGGCACCATTCTGATTCCTGAATTTCTGCCCTCACGTGCAGGCCTTATATCGGTTATCTGCCCTTGGCCTGATATTGCGCACAGGAGTGGTTTCCCCTCGTGGGACTCGTATTCTCCCTGCAGTCGTATCAAGCACACTTTTGTTTTTTTAATTCCACCTGGATCTAGTCCAGTAAAATGGATCGTTCAGGCTCATGTTTAATATGCTGGAGTTATCGAGAGCCAGAACGTCCTATAGAAAATGTCATTTTGCCCATGGGAGCCATGCTGACCACCACACCGACCCCTAAAAATTCACTGTTTTTGTCGATATACAGCAATGACATGTCTACTCACCATGCAAAAACTGTTCTTTGGTATGTTTTCATCCAAGTCGCACCACTAGTAATTGTGGATGGGTCCGCAATATATTATATCAAACCGTCAAAGTTAGTGTGTGCTCAATTGAGCAGCCAGTTTCTCTCCTGGAAGCATGGCTTCCCTCATAGTAGAACGACAAACAATAGAATGGAAGCGAGGCCACAAACACCACGTGACATAGCTAAGATTCATAGCATCTCCCTTCCCTCACCGCTATGCCGACGACAAATACATTTACCTGGTGGTAACTCGAACATCTCCATGGCGCACTTATTATTACCTTTGCGCCATACTGGACCTTCATTAACTTGAGAAAAGGGGCCGCCATGAATAAAAATACCATAATCGATGTTGTGATCATCATCCCCTGTATACACGGGGTCTATTATGACGGAAATGCCCATCTTCTTGAATCCTCCATTTCAGGTGATTTTGAGGCTCCATAGGGATAATTTTAACGGCTGTAATTAATTTCTGACCGACGAATGGCCATTTAGCCTGCCATTTCTGTGTTTTTATTCATGGCGGCCCATTTTCTCAAGTTAATGAAGGTCCAATAGGGCACAAAGGTAATAATAAGTGCGCCATGGAGATGTTCGAGTTACCACCAGGGAAATGTATTTGTCGTCGGCATAGCGGTGAGGGAAGGGAGACGCTATGAATCTTAGCTACACGTGACACAATCCGCGGTCAAGGTTCGTAGGCGAAATGAACATGAACAAGCACTGACACTAACGGGGAACAAAAAGGGGCTGTCATTTGCAAATCAATAAGTGATACCAGCTTCCCACGAAAATTCTAACTTGTAATATATTTGGTTGGGGGGGGGAGGGGGATACGTTGAAATATGCCTTTGAAATGAGAGCCTACAGGGGGAATACGTTGAAATATGCCTTTGAAATGAGAGCCTACAACGGTAAAATTGTTAGACTAAATCTACTTCATTCTAAGGAATATCGCTCCCTAAAGGGGCGTCAATACAAACTCGATATTTCAACGATATTTTTTTCAAATATTAATTACAGAGATTGGAGTATTCGGATTTTCCGATTTGATGTCACAACCCATGTTGTTGTTGTTGCTATTTTCGTTATTAATTGCAAATGATAGCCCCTTTTTGTTCCCCGTTAGTGTCAGTACTTGTTCATGTTCATTTCGCCAACGAACCTTGACCGCGGGTTGTGTCACGTGGTGTTTGTGGCCTCGCTTCCATTCTATTGTTTGTCGTTCTACTATGAGGGAAGCCATGCTTCCACTTTGACGGTTTGATATAATATATTGCGGACCCATCCACAATTACTAGTGGTGCGACTTGGATGAAAACATACCAAAGAACAGTTTTTGCATGGTGAGTAGACATGTCATTGCTGTATATCGACAAAAACAGTGAATTTTTAGGGGTCAGTGTGGTGGTCAGCGTGGCTCCCATGAGCAAAATGACATTTTCTATCATGTGTCTATAGGACGTTCTGGCTCTCGATAACTCCAGCATATTAAACATGAGCCTGAACGATCCATTTTATTGGACTAACCTGGATCTTGCTATTAAAATTGTACGAGGTATGCGTAGTAATCCAATAATCGGTCTTGAATATTAAAGTTTTCGTGACAATATATATCCTGCTCTAACATGTTGTGTATCATCAAATGGGATGAAGAAATTTTTGCAACATTGACTGCATTTTACCAAAGGTTCAATTTTTGATGAAACAGTTTTATGTAAAAATATTTTCTAGCCTTCTTTCTTTTTTTGTCAATTACGATGCTATCATTCATCTATAAATATGTAATAAATAGATTATGATATACCTGGTACTCATTTCCATATCGTCCCAGGTATCAGCGCTCGACCCCCATATCAGCCCTTGGGCCATCAGTCATCTGGCTGATATCGGGGTCTCGGGCTGATACCAGGGCCGATATGGAAATAGATACACAATAATCTCTATTTATCATGGTTATATGGTACATGTAGATTTCAGAGAAAACACTCAATCCTGCATTGATGGATTGATATGTAACCAAATGTTATCATTATTCACTAAAATATTTGAAATTTGCAGATCGATATCACTGGTTCCTGATGAAGCAGAGGATATGTGGCACGCCTATAACCTGGTCTCCCAGGGGGACACACTCCGCTCAACCACCATCAGGTTTGTACAGTTGAACTGGTCCATTATATGCTATCTTGCCATAAATAACATGCCTCTTTAATGTTAATGGCCATTTGTTCATTGTGGAATGTTGTTGTTCTAACAGAACTTGTATCATCTTTCAAAATTTCAATTCAGTAACATTTAGGAACTGACAAGAATGCCCTGTTTGTCAACATTTTCAAAAAAGTTTAAACAATCATTCTGAACTATGCCTATGACCACTGTCATGACTGTGAGGTACATGTATGCCAATCTGATATGTGATCCATAATTTCTCCACTCAAATTATTTCAAACAGGTGACCAGAATACATGTAGCTTATTATGCCTCATTGTAATATCGTTTTGAATAAACGTTTTGTCAAAAGAAATGCCACAAAATGTTTTTTCATATGCCATCTATTCGTCTGTTACTTTCTTTGTACACGTATGCATTATCTTCTCTTCCAGGATAAGGATTCCTGAATGAAAAGGAATATTTCCTTGTGTTGTCTGACCATTGTCGATTTCAGTGTGGGATATGTGAGCTCTTTGCTCTCGTTTTGAGGTCAAAATTCCAGACAGAGGTCAAGATCACATGGGCAGAAAATGTAGAAAGAAGTGGAAAATTGGGTTTTAACTGTCATAAGTTCTGTTCAGGGGTGTGAATTATGATCAATATTGAAGTACACCTCAGTACTATACCATGTCTGAGGTCATACATGTATAATGTGATAATGAGTTCTGTGTCTATCTGCCCATCAACTTTCCTTGTCTGCACGTATTTTCTCCAGCTCCAGGTTATGGATTGGTATGAAACTTTGGCTGTATCTTTCACTTGGAACAAAGAAGAATGTTAATTATTGTGAGGTAAAAAGGCTGACAGTCAAGGTCACTTGGGCCAGAAAATCTGCAAAACATGGAAAATCCCCAGACTTTCCAGGCTATGAATTCAATTGGTTCCAAACTCATGGGGCAAAGAAAAGGAGAACCCTGTTTTACAAGTTCAAAGGGCAAATCTGTCATGTAAGACACATACAATAGGTGACTACATGTGGGGAACCATTCAACCAAGGAGTGAAAAGGGCCAAGTATATTGCACGCAAAGTGTTGCCGATTGAAGTTGTCGTACATGACGGGTCTGCCGTTCAAAGGGTCAAAAGTCAAGTTCACTTTTTCCAGAAAACCTACAGGTATGAAATAGAAATTTCTTGTTCCAACATGTCCAAGTTATTAATTTGTTCCAATTTGAGGGCATACCTTGTCCATGAGGCAAATAATTATCGTACATAATTTGAGTTCAAAGGGTCAGAGGTCATGATCACTAGGCCAGCACATTTTGAAAAATTGAAAAAAATGTTCGTCACAATACCATGATGGAATATTTTCAGAAATTTCAAGTATGTATATACCTCAAAGTCAGCGCAAGAAATTGATTTTGTTCGTTTGATTGATTGAAACATTGAGTAATGACCTTACCCATCATGCCCATGGAACATTGTGAGGTCAAATAGTTGAAGCAAAAGTCACAAGGTCAAAGACATGGTTACAACATTTCTGCATTGTCCATTATAATTTCCTCAGGTGTGATTGATTTTCCATTACATTGGTTCAGTATTCTCAAGATTGTTCAAACTGGATGCATTGGTATATATTGAAACTCCTATTATGCTCTTGTTTAAGGGTGACACCAATCCATTTACAACACAGGGTTCATACGGGTCCTGGATTTCCTCGATTTCCTTGAATTCGGAGAAAATAAATTTCAGGACCTGGAAATCCTTGAATTCTGACAATATTTGTAAAGAGTCCTGGAAAAGTCCTTGAATTTTCTTGTCCGCCATCCCCACAAAATATCAGCCACAATTAATTACTGGAATTTCTTTCTGACAAACTGAATTTATTCTTCGATCTAGTCAGATCTGTATGAAACGTGATAGTTGAAATACATATTCATTTCATTCTGAAGTACATAGTTGAATTTGATGGATGAAACATGGTAAAAGGCTTTAAAAAATGTTTAGCAAAATTCAGTTAACGGTCCTGGAAAAACATTGTATGGACCTGGAAAAGTCCTGGAATTTTGTCTTTCACTAAGGGTAGGAACCCTGACAACACCACCATCCCACAATAAACATCTGAATAAGTGTCTGAAACTTACACAATTTCAGGAATCGTCATTGGATTTACAATACATGTAGTCTTGCAAATCTATTCTTCATACTCTAAGAGCTTGACAATGAACAGTTGTGTTCAAATTTGATATATCACCCATTTAGTTGTTGTAGATACGTTGTTCGCATGTATATATATATGTATGTGTAATCTTTGTTTTCAACTATTGTTACGGTATTTCAATAGATTAGATCATTTCAGAGTTAATGTTCTCTGTGTATCCCTGATAACTTACTCTAAATAAAGTTTCTCAGGGTTTTCATTAGAATTTGAAGTAGCCACCTGTGTGTTGGTCAGTAACGATCAGTTAATATTGGAATTGGTAATAGTATGCATAATTGCATTGAAAATAGCTCGCTACTACAGACATGACAGATAGTTCAACAGCCAGCCAAACTTCAGTGCCTACTGCTCATTATTGAAAGTACTGGTTTCTTGAATCTTGATGAGTATATTACATGCATGTTCTGTGCTAAATTTGGTCCAATTTGGCATGTTTGTGCAGGAAAGTTCAGACAGAATCAGTGACAGGTAGCGTGGCCAGCAGCAAGGTGAGGACAACACTGACCATACAGGTGGAGTCTCTGGACTTTGATACTCAGGCCTGTGTACTCCGGGTCAAGGGCAGAAACATACAGGAGAACCAGTATGTTAAGGTAAACTATGTGGTAGTAGTTGTAGTTTCTAAAACTAGTACCAACAACATTCCTGACATTCAATGCAATCTATGTTTGGGTAAATATAAACAAACGTCACCTATAGATATTATTATTTCTCGCATCACAGTGACGAAAAGCAATGTGTCACACCTTTTTGGATACAAAACTTGTATCATGACTTTACATTTTCGTTACATATATTCAATTGGCATTTGTAGCCAAGTCCGTTTTTTTTACACCAATCAAAACAAGCCTCGCACTGTTGCCAACGACAGACTACTTCCATTACGTCATCACATTGGAATGTAATTTTCATTCACAGAACTACCGCTTGACCCTTCATGTTCGTACTTGTTCCAACATTATAACTGTCTGTTTTGAGTCTTTTCTCCTGTTTATTTTTAATGGTGGGCTTTAGAAATCAGAATACTTCAAGCCTTGACATTTTTTTCTCCGCATGTCAGAAATGATAAAGCTGTACTGGAAAGTCCGGTGACGACCCAAAATAAATGAACGGTTCAGGAAAGATGTCTACATAAAAACTGACACAGTATTTACCTGATGATATAAAGACTATAGTCTACATTATGCTGAGAATATGTTTTCTCGAATGTCTGCTTCGTCGCCAATTCAATGAACACAGATTAACAGTGTGTGAAAAGCTATGCCAACGCGGTGGATGTTGGTTCCTCGGTGTCGATTGATCACAGTTTTGACAACACAGTCCTATTGAGTTGGTTGACTGGTGACTTCGTCTCTTTATTTATGCCATTGAGAAATATCACCATGCCTGGGGACATCGTTGTTGATATAATTTAAATAAGATATTTAAAGAAGAAGCATTGATAAAGCGACATCAATGATATTCTGCGCTTTCATGAAACTGGGTCAACCTGTTTGCCCAGTAGGCATGATGTAGTTGCCTGTAACCACTGAACATCAAGGTACATGTAATGTCCGGGCTGTATGTAAAATGATTTCATATTCAATATTGCTCAGTTGCCATGGTTAATACAGACATTATATGTCCTATCATGTAACCATTTCTTTGTCATGAAGCATGCTAACAGTAATATATGCAGGAGACTTGGATGGCATTGGCTATCACTTCATTATAGTTTCTATAGGGGGTCTTAGGATAGAAGCCCCATGGGGGGCTTCCGGGGATTGACTTGGGATGTCGTTGTGCACACCGCAGAATAGGCCTCAGCTCCTCAGACAGCTTGTCGTAAGAGGCGACTGAGGCACTTGTGGGGTTCCCGGGTGTGAAAACGAATAGGACTCACCTGTGTGGTTCTCGGGTATGAATAGGAATAGGACCCAACATCGTGATATGACTGAAATATAGTTGAAAGCGACGTTAAATCATATTCACTCACTTAAAATAGAAAATTAACATATACAGTGCAGATCAGCTTAATCTTCCAATTAGTGAACAGGGTTTACGCACTGATGGCGCGCCAACGTGCTGGCCTAATCACCAAGACTTATTACACCCCCCCATGATGTGACCCTTGCCGCCACGCGGCGGTAGAATATAGTCCGGTCAAACCACTGAACCATTGTAAGCATGTCGGCGGTAAACAAAGGCTCCCCGTTGGGGCGCTTGCCGGATTGCGCGCTAACAGCGGTCACCGCTTAAAACTGAATTGTTTTCAAAGAGTTCCCCTCTGGCGGTGTACGGCAAGAATACAATCTATTCTACAGTTTAAATTACTGGCTAAGTAATTAAAAAAATATATAGAAGATTTCACTTCTTCAATAAGAATGCTGTAAATGATTATCTATCATTTTTTGTTTGCGCTCCAAGGAAACTCGGTCGTCTTGTGAACATTCGGTTGAGACTACGAATAATCTTCATTAACAAAAAGTTTCGCCAAAGATAGCTTAAAGTATAGAAATAGGAGAGAATACAAGTTGGGCTATATTTTTTTTTAAATATTATATTCAGTTGTGAATTTTAGTCGAAGTATGCCTAAATATATTATCAGAATTCATAAAACGTTGGTGTGTGCAAATTGCGAAGGCCGCCTCCTCTTTCAGAACGGCCAGTAAAACGGTTGAACGTAACATTTCAAATGAATACAGCTTCGTATAAATTCAGACACACGGGCGAGTCGACGTCATAATCGGGGCAACATGCAGTGCTCGGTCAGACTAGTTGTCTCTTTGGCTTGTCTTGTTACAACCGCCTAACCAAAATATACACAGAAATTCAAAAGATCAATTAGCCCCTTACAGAGAATGACAAATACTTGTATATGCTCTTTATTCGTTACCGCCCGACTGTTAAAGGTTGCACACGAAAACTTCCGATGAGGAAATAAGAATTAACAAGTATTTATGGCCGACACATCGTTCCAGCTAAATAACAAAAAAGAAACAATAACAGAGATTTCTACCTAAACAATAAGTTAATGCCATTTCATTTCTTTTCAAATGAGACACAGACGCGCATTTTGTTGGACGAAAGCGGGATATCGCTTTACCCCGTCAGAGAGAGAATGCACTGTTATGTTTATATTATCCACTTGTTTAGGCCAAACTTAACGAGATGATTAACCTTTACAGTGTTGTTTTCTTGCTGACAATATAACATCCGTTATTCTGTTCGACAGGAAGTATGCATTAACACATATGAAATGTAGGTCTTGATGTTGGGGACGGAGGGAGGGACTTCAGCCATAAATAATGTGGGTCCACTGTTCGTTTTACCATTCTCACCTCGTCTCTCATTACAGAAATCACTCTACCTGGTCTTACTGAATATCTCACTATCGGCAAAACATATTTTTGTGCATAAATAGCCTGCGATGATATACGTATACGTACCAGAAAGAGTCATGCGAACTTGTACATAGCGATTCTTATTTACTTCTATTTATATCTCCTACTAATCTCTCATTGTTATTTATTATTTATTTAGTTACATATTTAGCGCTGGAAAAGGTATTGAAAAAGCACAGAAATGTACCGCGAAATTCAAATAAAACATTGAGTTGATGGGCCGCGAAATCCGAATGGGAAGCAGCCCTTAAACTACAATTTCAATCAAAAAAGCGTACATGTACTCAAGTGAAATCGTATTGAACTACCGTCGACTGTACTGTTTTCATAGTAATATGGATTATAACTTAAAGTGAAACATTTTCCCATCAGTCGGTGTCCTTCCTGCCGAATCATACTGTCGGTTCAGTAAAATATAACTTCTGCGCAGTAATATGTTGCAAGATTTCAAACACGTGTTCTCATTTTCCCGCGAAAAGCGACGTGGGGATAAACTGGTCGCGCGGGGCTATATTTAGCATGTTCAGACAGCATCCAACACTTGTACCAAAGTTCGTCTGGATAGCGGAGTTGTGTGTAGACGCCAGATTTCATGAGGGTTGATCTATTTCACAGAGGAGTGAGTTCTGTTTTATTGGTGACAAATCCGCAGAAAGGGATTACCAGACTTCAATCAAATTAATCAACCGATTTCTAGTAAAAAGGTACGGGTATTGCATAATTCGTTTCATCGGTTCTTGTCCCACTGATTAAATATTTATACACTGCATAATCCGGTAGTAAAATCCCGGACATTTACTCTTGAATGGTCAAAATTAACACAATTTGCAAGAATTTTTGAATATATAAAAACGAATGACTTGAACTTGCATATCTGTATGAGGAGCGGCCGTAAGATGAAGCTTCCAATAAACAAATACCCACACTTTAATACCAGAAACGCTATTCCTTGATACGCGCAAGTCTGGGTCAACTTTGAAAGCAGGTGTCCGACGAAGCACAAATTACAATCCATTTTGCAAGCGGTGTTTATGATTAAAAAAAATATTGAATCTATTTCCTTTCACAAATTTTTAGATGGAATGCAAATACGCTTGATCGAGGTCGACGTGTTCGCCAGTAACACAAATTCATACACCTGATGTTATTTAATAGGTATGAATTACATGCAGACATTCGTGCCGATTAACGCCACGTGGACTCCCAATTGATTTTCTTAAGCTCGCTAACAAAGACCTCGCTAGCGGGCTCTTCCTGCAGCTCGCTTCCAGCCATTGTCTGACCGTGCTGATAGCGCGCGGCCTGTGTTCAATCATGTCGACGGACTACATTCAACAGAGTTAGAACAATGGCCAGGCGATAATCATGGGCATTGGCGCACTATACCTTTGTGTTGGCATGCTTCGTTTGCGCGCCATTGGTGCGCCAACATTAACCTTTCAGCTGATCTGCACTGTAGCTATCTAATGAAATTATTTGGATCTTTTGCAGATGGGAGCCTATCATACCCTTGATCTGGAGTTGAACAGGAAATTTACTCTTGGAAAGCACTATTGGGACAGTATATTCCTGGATAGAATAGGTACAACATTATTGGGACAGTATATTCCTGGATAGAATAGGTACAGCACTAAATTGGGACAGTATATTCCTGGATAGAATAGGTACAGCACTATTGGGACAGTATATTCCTGGATAGAATAGGTACAGCACTATTGGGACAGTATATTCCTGGATAGAATAGGTACAGCACTATTGGGACAGTATATTCCTGGATAGAATAGGTACAACAGTATTGGGACAGTATATTCCTGGATAGAATAGGTACAGCACTATTGGGACAGTATATTCCTGGATAGAATAGGTACAACATTATTGGGACAGTATATTCCTGGATAGAATAGGTACAGCACTATTGGGACAGTATATTCCTGGATAGAATAGGTACAGCACTATTGGGACAGTATATTCCTGGATAGAATAGGTACAGCACTATTGGGACAGTATATTCCTGGATAGAATAGGTACAGCACTATTGGGACAGTATATTCCTGGATAGAATAGGTACAACACTATTGGGACAGTATATTCCTGGATAGAATAGGTACAACACTATTGGGACAGTATATTCCTGGATAGAATAGGTACAACATTATTGGCACAGTATATTCCTGGATAGAATAGGTACAACATTATTGGGACAGTATATTCCTGGATAGAATAGGTACAGCACTATTGGGACAGTATATTCCTGGATAGAATAGGTACAACATTATTGGGACAGTATATAGGTACAACATTATTGGGACAGTATATTCCTGGATAGAATAGGTACAGCACTATTGGGACAGTATATTCCTGGATAGAATAGGTACAGCACTATTGGGACAGTATATTCCTGGATAGAATAGGTACAGCACTATTGGGACAGTATATTCCTGGATAGAATAGGTACAGCACTATTGGGACAGTATATTCCTAGATAGAATAGGTACAACATTATTGGGACAGTATATTCCTGGATAGAATAGGTACAGCACTATTGGGACAGTATATTCCAGGATAGAATAGGTACAACATTATTGGGACAGTATATTCCTGGATAGAATAGGTACAACATTATTGGGACAGTATATTCCTGGATAGAATAGGTACAACACTATTGGGACAGTATATTCCTAGATAGAATAGGTACAACATTATTGGGACAGTATATTCCTGGATAGAATAGGTACAACATTATTGGGACAGTATATTCCTGGATAGAATAGGTACAACACTATTGGGACAGTATATTCCTGAATAGAATAGGTACAACACTATTGGGACAGTATATTCCTGGATAGGATAAGTGGAAAAAGCACTGTTGGGACAGTATATTCCTGGATAGAATTGGTACAGCACTATTGGGACAGTATATTCCTGGATAGAATAGGTACAACACTATTGGGACAGTATATTCCTGGATAGAATAGGTACAGCACTATTGGGACAGTATATTCCTGGATGGAATAGGTACAACACTACTGGGACAGTATATTCCTGGATAGAATAGGTACAAAAAGCACTGTTGAGACAGTATATTCCTGGATAGAATTGGTACAAAAAGCACCGTTGGGACAGTATATTTCTGAATATAATAGGTACAGCACTATTGGGACAGTATATTCATGAATATAATAGGTACAGCACTATTGGTACAGTATATTCCTGGATAGAATAGGTACAACATTATTGGGACAGTATATTCCTGGATAGAATAGGTACAACATTATTGGGACAGTATACTCCTGTATAGAATAGGTACAGCACTATTGGGACAGTATATTCCTGGATAGAATAGGTACAACATTATTGGGACAGTATATTCCTGGATAGAATAGGTACAGCACTATTGGGACAGTATATTCCTGGATAGAATAGGTACAGCACTATTGGGACAGTATATTCTTGGATAGAATAGGTACAGCACTATTGGGACAGTATATTCCTGGATAGAATAGGTACAGCACTATTGGGACAGTATATTCCAGGATAGAATAGATACAACATTATTGGGACAGTATATTCCTGGATAGAATAGGTACAACATTATTGGGACAGTATATTCCTGGATAGAATAGGTACAACAATATTGGGACAGTATATTCCTGAATAGAATAGGTACAACACTATTGGGACAGTATATTCCTGGATAGAATACGTACAACACTATTGGGACAGTATATTCCTGGATAGAATAGGTACAACATTATTGGGACAGTATATTCCTGGATAGAATAGGTACAACATTATTGGGACAGTATATTCCTGGATAGAATAGGTACAACAATATTGGGACAGTATATTCCTGAATAGAATAGGTACAACACTATTGGGACAGTATATTCCTGGATAGAATACGTACAACACTATTGGGACAGTATATTCCTGGATAGAATAGGTACAACATTATTGGGACAGTATATTCCTGGATAGAATAGGTACAACATTATTGGGACAGTATATTCCTGGATAGAATAGGTACAACAATATTGGGACAGTATATTCCTGAATAGAATAGGTACAACACTATTGGGACAGTATATTCCTGGATAGAATAGGTGCAAAAAGCACTATTGGGACAGTATATTCCTGGATAGAATTGGTACAGCACTATTGGGACAGTATATTCCTGGATAGAATAGGTACAACACTATTGGGACAGTATATTCCTGGATAGAATAGGTACAGCACTATTGGGACAGTATATTCCTGGATAGAATAGGTACAACACTATTGGGACAGTATATTCCTGGATAGAATAGGTACAAAAAGCACTGTTGAGACAGTATATTCCTGGATAGAATTGGTACAAAAAGCATCGTTGGGACAGTGTATTTCTGAATATAATAGGTACAGCACTATTGGGACAGTATATTCATGAATATAATAGGTACAGCACTATTGGTACAGTATATTCCTGGATAGAATAGGTACAGCACTATTGATACAGAAAGCACTATTAGGTCAGTATTTTTCTGGATAAAATAGGTACAGCACTATTAGGACAGTATATTTCCTGGATAGAATAGGTACAGAATGCCATATTCGGACAGTATATTCCTGTATAGAATTGGTACAGAAAGCACTATTGGGACAGTATATTCCTGGATATAATAGGTACAGAAAGCACTATTGGGACAGTATATTCCTCCGGGTGTGAAAAGGAATAGGACCCCACCTGGGTGGTTCCCGGGTGTGAAAAGGAATAGGACCCAACGTCGTGATATGACTGAAATATAGTTGAAAGCGAGGTTAAATCATATTCACCCTCTCACTCACTCAGTATATTCCTTAATAGATTAGGTACAGTACTAACATGGACAGTATATTCCTGGATAGAATACAATATAGGACTATTGAAAGCACTATTGGGACAGAATATTCCTGGATAGAATAGGTACAGAAAGCAATATTGGGACAGTATATTCCTGGATTTTCTAGGTACCGGTACAGCATTATTGGGACGGTATATTCCTGGATAGAGTACATGTAGGTACAGCACTATTGCAACAGTATATTCCTGGATAGAATTAGTAAAGAAATCACTATTGGGACAGTATATTCCTGGATAGAATAGGTAAAGTACAGCACTATTGGGTCAGTATATTCCTGGATAGAATAGGTACAAAAAGCATTATTGGGACAGTATATTCCTGGATAGAAATGGTACAGCACTATTGGGACAGTATATTCCTGGATAGAATAGGTACAGTACTATACAACGGAAATCACTCAAGAATGAATAATTTCTCAAATTACTGATTTAATATAACTCCGTTTTGTTTCTAGAACTGGCCTGTGACCCAACACAACATGCTGATTTGGGCGCTGTGGTCATGCAAGAAGGACTGGCCCAAGTCTGTCTGGTCACTGCAAACATGACCCTGCTCCGAGCTAAAATAGAGACCAACATCCCACGGAAACGAAGGGGACAGTGTACTCAACACGACAAGGTAGAGTACTGACATACATGAAACCCAAAGATTCATACATGTTTCTCTCAAAGCCTCAGAATGTAAGATCAAGACCAAGTTAAGAAGCATATCTGAGGATGGTAATGAATAAAGCACATTCAACATTTCTATTTCAGTTCTGGATACTTCCACTTTTTAGCTGAGGAAAATAGCAACATTACATTCTATCAGTAATTATTCAGAAATTCCGTTCTTCGTTTCGTCAAGGTGACCTTGTCTGATCATTGTATTCTAGCTGATACATCCGAGAATGGGAGACCTTCTTGATTTTGTTTTCGGCTTCATGAAAATTTGGGGACTTGACAGGTTTAATTAATTGTGTGTTATTTTCAGGGACTGACCCGGTTTTATGATCAAATTATTCAAGCAATCCAGAGACATATAAACTTTGATGGTAAGACTGGTTTGTCAGTTGTTTCTAAGCAGACCTTTATCTGTCTTCTTTCACATTGATAACAATATCATAGACTCCAGTTGAAAATATTTAAGAATTTCCCTAGTCAATCTGATATTCTGAGTGAAATGCAAGGTGATCATGGATACTGCATAATAATGTAAGTTTATGGAAGATATCTTTGTAGAACTGTACTTCATTCAATGGGTTATACATATTCATGAAGTAAATAGCAAGTATTTGAAGATGTTCGGCAGTCTCAAATCAATTATTTTCTATAGTCAACATTTCTGACTGAATTAAACATGTTTTGCATGTACCAACAGTGGATAAAAAGAAATGTCAGCACAGAGTGATAAATCTGGGTTTGATGGTTGGGCAATACATCTACTGGGTTTGGTGATCAGACAACTCAAAAACAGTTCTAAAGAATTGTATATATTACACCATATATGTAATACATAATATACATATGTTTAAATACCATCTGTATCTTTCCAGTTGTAAAGTGTATACTGATAGCCAGTCCAGGATTTGTAAAAGTGAGTTCAAAATGTTTTATTACTTTGATTTTAGATCTGATACATGTAATTGACCAGTACTGCTACAGTAAATAGGGTAAATTTTCTTTTAACATGTTGAATGTCTACACATAATATACACATATGGTAATTCCCCAAATAAGTCTATCACTGGAAGTGATATTTCACATTGTAAAACAGAAGGGTGACCGATTTATTTCAAATGATTGACAAGTGGAAAGTTCCGAAAGATGAGTATTCAGCAATGACCACTCTGCAAGGGTCTTGAAAACTGACTGCGTATAATTGAGTTGTCTGAAATTCTATTCAAGTGGCCATGGTTTGATTAAATATAATGTAGCTAATTGGAATGAATACTCGAGCATATTGAGCTGAATTATCCCCACCTTATCCCTCCGGCAACAAACACGACAGAGTAGTCCCCCTTTATAGAAAAATGGCCCCGCCATGTGCGGCGATCTTGGAAATCATCTACTAGATCAGAAGTTCCAGACTTCAAATAAACAGTTGCAAGTTTATATGATTAGTCTGCAGGGTTCGTACGGGTCATGGAATTTCTGGAATATCATGTAAAAAAATGTTGCCTATTCCAGGTCCTGGAAAGTCAGGGAAATAAAGAATATTAAGCTTGGGTCAGGGAAAGTCATGAAATTTTGTATTTCTTGCTCTCAATATAATGTCCATCATGTATTTGTTTGAATTTCAATTTCTAAACTTGTCAAACGAAAATCGTGGTCGAAAAGAACTTGGGGTAAATCTAGAATTCTTTGGTAATTTCATACGGTGTTTACGTTATACGAAAACCGCGGCAGAATATCGGAAACCTTTTGCCACGTGGATCATTGACGATTATTTCGAGGTTCCCGAAATTACCGTATTCAAGAACGATAACTCTTGACGTCTTCTGTAGTGAAACGGTCGCCATTTTGTTTATTCATCGAAGCATGCAAGTGAAAAAAAAACCAGGCTAAACTAACAAAGCTTTAGGCTATGCCGGGAAAGTGCCGGTTCAACGATATCTGGCTAGAGAATGAGCTGTACGACGGGTGGTTGGCGCGAATTCCGAATTCCAGTCACCACTTGGATTGAACAGCACGGCGATTTATCTGTATGCCACAAGACTTGAGCTAACTTCATATACGCGAAGCGTATACGGAGATAATCTATCTACGGGGGAGCGGAAGTCGCTCAGTAAACTGAGGTCCGATGACTTGAATTATAGTTATCACCAAATTGGATAAGAATAACACGACTGTTATTCTAGACAATGATCGTATATAGCTGGAGCCTACGCTCAGCTGTATGACAACACTTATTACGTCGAAATCCCTGAGATCGACATCAACTCAACGCATAAAAAGGTGCTAAACCTAATGTGCCATACAATTGTCTAATGGGAACTTATTAGACAGGAATACCATCAACAGAAAAGAACAGGAACGACTCAAGACAAGTAAACATATGAAATATGTTGAAAAATGTCGATAAGGATCTCGCGAAGCGAGATTGGTACTAGCCAAGACTAACATGAGAAACAACTCTATACTGAGGCGGTCCGATGACGACAACCTACTGATGTCCATACCCTCCGGCTTTTGCGTTTGGAAGAGGGAGAAATTTACACAGATCTTCGAAGCTAATTACTGACTCTACTGAATTCACTCTGACTCGAAGAGGCAGAATGAAAACTATACAACTCACCAGAAACAACGATCCAAGAAAAGTAAACATATGAAATATGTTGAGATATGTGGAAATTGCATTAGCCATGACATACATCAGAAACATCTCTAAACTGAGGCTGTCCCATGACGACATCTTACTGCTGCCCAAGGGTTTTTCTTCTATACCAACACCAGTCACTGGAAATAGGAATATTATTTCTGACTTCTAACGGATGATTAAAGAGGAGAAACTTAAAGGAACTGCTACGCAAATCGAAGAGTTGATGGCTAACACCTTCCTGTATTAAAAGGCGGCCCCTGAAGAGAGATATGCCTGTGGAGTTATCGAAGATAACTCCCGAAATTATCACGAAACATTGCTCTGACGTATATATATACTACATATATTTACTGAACTGTGAATATGACCACAGTAAATATTCAGACAATGTCGGGTCAGAACATACCAGGAGAGTGGGTATGTTTATGGACATCTTCTTGCACAATTTTTCCGAATATTGGTCCTGGAATTTTGTTTTGGGCATCTGGAAAGTCATGGAAAAGTCATGGAATTTTGGTTCTCTGTAAGTGTATGAACCCTGAGTCTGTGGTAGGTCTAGACATACATATGGCCTTACTTGTACCATCCATCACTGTTTGTATTTCCACTACCCGTCTGACACATTTAGCATGAGTGTGATCATAATTTTTTACCCCTCGGGCAGATTCTGCCCGAGCGGTATTGTTGTTGCCTCCGTCGTCCGTCCGTCTGTCCGTCTGTCCATCATATCATTGTAAACACATTATCTCAAAAAGTCCTTCACTTATAACAATGAAACTTCATACAGTTGTTTAATACAGCCAGTACCAGAAGCCTATTGAAAGTCGGTGCCATCGGATGTGTTTTTCAGGAATTATGCCCCTTTATATATGTCTGGCTGTTTTTATCCTTGTAAACACATTATCTCAAAAAGTCCTTCACTCACAACAATGAAACTTCATACAGTTGATTAATGCAGCTAGTACCAGAAGCCTATTCAAAGTCGGTGTAATCGGATGTGTTTTTCAGGAGTTATGCCCCTTTATACATGTCTGTTGGTCCATATCCTTGTAAACACATTATCTCAAAAAGTCCTTCACTCACAACAATGAAACTTCATACAGTTGTTTAATACAACCAGTACCAGAAGCCTATTGAAAGTCGGTGCCATTGGATGTGTTTTTCAGGAGTTATGCCCCTTTATACATGTCTGGCTGTTTTTATCCTTGTAAACACATTATCTCAAAAAGTCCTTCACTCACAACAATGAAACTTCATACAGTTGTTTAATACAGCCAGTACCACAAGCCTATTGAAAGTCGGTGCCATGGGATGTGTTTTTCAGGAGTTCACACAAACCTGTGTGGATTGCTGTGAATAGACAGTAATCGTTCAACTACATCTACTATAGGTAATCACTGCTCTATTGTTTTGTCTGTCTATGATCTATATCATACAGGTAAAATTATGCCTACCCAAATATGTGAGTTGTTGGGGTCAGAAACATTATTTCCACAATTGCTCTGGGCCCGGCCCGAGGGGTCCCGATGGCGACAGCCACATGTTTTTACGGGGCTAGTCCCGTAGGGACTAATGGTCCTGTCTTAAAGTGAAGAAAACTTGAGCACCGGCTCTGTGTCTTGCTAACACAGAAAAAGATAGAGTTCTTGCACGACAAGAAAGAGGTCTGAAACTTCCTTCTTTAGAGTGTCCAGGTTTCTGTATTTTTAATGTTCGTGTATAGTTTCAGGTCTGATATCTTCAAGTTACATTTGCATTTATCTAATTTTATGCGTGTATTTGTTAATTTTCCAGTGGCACTACTTTCCTACTCAAAATACGTCGTCTGCTAAACCACAGATTTTGAGAGGCGCATGTTGAGTGATTTTGTGGGGCTAACTCATTCTCATTAGAAAGCGTGTTCAAACAGTAATTTAGTATTAAATAATACCAGTATAGGTGTAATTCATTTTAGAAAACAACGGGATATTTCGCTTTGCCTGTACTCATTTACATTTTGATGAAATATGTGTGTTGAGTTACAGTTTGGAATTTTCACCATTTAATCTCACCCCTCAAGACCCTCTCCATTATCTTTTTATGGTAAGTTTCTAAAATCCAGTGGTGGTCAAATCATTTACGTAATAATTTCCCTGTATTCATAAATGTTTTTTCCACATTCTGCTTCTGAAATATTCATGGAAAGATCTCTGCATATTACATGCACCCAATGTGTAAAACTATTTTTGTGCAGGAATGGTGACAGATGAGATAACGAGTGATGTCCCTTGATTGAACAGGAATACAAAATTTTCAGCTGTCTCAAAACATATATTTTAAAGTGTTAACGTTGTTACACTCTTCTATCGACTTTTATAATTGTTGCTGGACAACCCAAACTGCTTGGTTGAGATTTGTGAGACTTTGTTTTTCCGAGTTTGCGACAAAAACTTGAAAAGTTGACAGAACATAAAATAGGTAACGGAAACTGGACACTCATTAACATGGCTGCAGTAGGGACTGCCCTGCACGTTCTTATGATCATGTTGAGGTTTTACTCGACCCTAATGAATGCCTCTTCTATGGAAGAGCCCAGAATATGTTTTAAATACAAACTAGATCCTGGTGGGGAATGTATAACAAATCATCACTCTGGAAAACTCAACTGTGGCACTATGTTGGTGTGGCCTGTGGTTTAGGCGAGTAACAACAACAACACCGGTCATACCAGGACATCATATCGTTGGACTTTGCCTGCGATGCGACCCAATGCCATTGTACATGTCTTTTTGTTATTGTGTCACCAAACTAGCTGGGGACATTGAAGTCAACCCAGGTCCAATTCGGAATCCGTGCAAAGTGTAAGGGAAATGTGTTGCAGCAGGGTCCGTATTAGGAAATTTGTGATGACCTATTTTTTTTCATCGAAAACAAAATCGCAGTTCAAATCAAACAATAACATCACCTGCTATTTATGAAGTTGGACAGCTATTTTTTTCTACATGTGCATATGGCAAGCCGTTTCAGTATTTAATCGGTTATTCCACATATGTTGAAAACTTTTGCACATATGTCAAAAAGTTTTCAACATATGTATAAAACTTTTCAACATATGTCTAAAAGTGTGAATTTATTCCACATATGTGTAAAAGTTTTATACATATGTTGAAAACTTTTTGACATATGTGCAAAAGTTTTCAACATATGTGGAATAGTTAATTTATTTAACATATGTGTAAAACTTTTCAACATATGTCTAAAACTTTAACACATATGTCCAAAAGTTTTACACATATGTCTAAAAGTTTCCGACATATGTTGAAAAAAAGGTTTTTACACATATGTCTAAAACTTTTACACATATGTATAAAACTTTTCAACATAAGTGAAATAGTTATTTTATTTCACATATGTGCAAAACTTTTCAACATATGTCTAAAAGTTGCGACATCTGCCGTAGGCATCGACTTCTCCCTGGTATCATTTTGGCGCCTTTTCCTTCTGCAAACAAAGGAACAATCTTTCCACAATGATAACATATTCAGTAAGGTTGACCTTGAAATGACTGTAAGAGACTGGAGTTCGCGTGTTTATTTATCTTTGACCTAGCTGATTACTCCTACACTACCGTATTTCGATCCTGTATGTCAGATGTCTTGTTCATTCAGGCTTTGTTCCTATCCCAGCCCCGCTCTCCTCTTTCGTTTGAAGTTTGCATGGCCCCACCGTACTCTGTACCACATATAGCTACCGCACACAGGGTCTTGTTGTTGGTCAGTTACTAATTTAGGATCTTCATTTTCATATATATTCTCCTCGTACTCATATTTATGGTGTAGGATGAGAGTATAAAAGAATATTAATATCATAATTAATAACTAACCAACAACAACATGAACAAGCCCCTGTGCTATACCGCAGTTTGTACGGTCTGCGTTAGCTACAGGAGTAGAGGTGCGTTTAAGGAAGATAGTCATGTATGGACCTTGAATCTAAGATAATATAGTACTATTATTATTATAAGCTTCCGTGTCCTCACTGTAGTTCCACATGTCTCTCATAGTCGGAGAGACGAAAAACAAACCTCGAAGGGACAGCGCCATTTTGAAATGGTCGTTAGATAACAAACATTCAGTAGAGATTATAGCACAGGGAGCAGTTCATTTCCTTTCCATTAACTCTCCTGGCATTTATTTAACATATGTACAAAACTTTTGCACATATGTGGAAAAACACTTTATTTGACATATGTGGAAAAGTTTTGCACATATGTACAAAACTTTTCAACATATGTGAAATAGTTAATTTATTTTACATATGTGTAAAACTTTTCCACATATGTGTAAAACTTTTCCACATATGTGTAAAACTTTTCAACATATGTGTAAAACTTTTGCACATATGTCTAAAAACTGTTTTTTACACATATGTGGAATTCTTTTGTACATATGTGCAAAAGTTTTCAACATATGTGGAATAATCGATTAAATACTGAAACGGCTTGCCATATGTGCAAATCCACCAATAATGATAATATTGGAAAAGGGCACACCGCCAATCTGCCATGTATCAATTTGTATCCCGGGAATGAACAACCATTCAAATATTATTTTAATGAAATATATTCCCTCAGTCTGAAAGCTTCAAAATTAATTGGTTTACAATCAAGGCTTGAATTAGGGTAAAAAAATTACTGTCAATCCGGTACTTTGGATCTGTGGGGTTTTCGGACTCAGAATGATCATCGGATAAGTTGACTCTTGTAGCGAATCCATGCGTGCATACCACAAGTGCTTCTCTCTACCGTTCGATGTTCCACCCCAACCCGATATAGTATAGGGTTGGGGGTGGAACATAGAACGGTAGATAGAAGCACCTGTGGTGCATGCTTCCAACTTCCATATGTCTAGCTAATATAATTTTGCTTTATGGATGTGCGTATAACTCAGAAACTCTAGCTGTGATAGGTGAATATACATGATATAGGGTAAGGGAGCGTGGCATTCCCGTCACATTCAGCAACAACAATAAAAAAAACTCCTTAACCGATGTTTTCGGGCTAGATGTACGTGATAAAATTAGACCCAGGGCAGGTGGCTGTCCCCTCTGCAGAGTGCGCCATTGACCTTTCGCCAGCGTCGATATAAACATGCAGTTTTTTTTATTCCATTACTGGTGACAATTTTGTTGGATAAATAAAGCTGGGTTCTTATGAATATCTTTGCACCAAAAATATGTCACATTCTAACTAGTAAGTCCCATTATTTCACACAAATGATACACCCACCAAGAAAAAATCCACCATCATAAGTTTGTGGAGCAGTCGTTATCTACTGCTAATGTTGATTTCCTATGCAATGTTTGCCAGTGAACCACATCGTGAAGGAGAACAATAAGTGCTCCCTTGTCATGGCGCGCTGTTCAGTGCGGTCAGAAATTGCTCCACAACAAATGTTTACGGTAAGGAAACTGAATTTCACCAATTCTGACAAATAGTCGGAAAATCAACTCGTCGGAAAAATTGTATGGCTCTTCGCCATGGGACTGAACATCAAAGAGTTAGTGGAATTATTCCAACAGCCTATTTAACATTTAACTAGCGGCAGCCCCATTTCAGTGCCTAAGGCTCTAGTTTTTTTTACGCAAAATTTTCTTCTGAAGAGTTGAAGAAATTTTCTTCTGAAAATTTGGGGTGATTGATTTATTACAACTTCCGATCTTATTTTTCTTCAAAAATCGTGGGTGATCGATTTCCGATAGGGTAATCGATTTCATAGAGGAATTACCATATTATTGATGTGCTTTCAAAGTAAATGTCTGTCTGCATTTTGCACATTGTATCATATATGTATCATTATTGTGGGACATCCCTTTGACTGACATGTATCTGTTCTATTGTAGGACCAGTTTTACGAGTACATGTTCCAGCAGGCTGTCAAGTTAGAGTATAAACTCCTCATAGAAAACAAGTCCAAGTTTGTTCTGGTCCATTCCTCGTCTGGTTTCAAACATGCATTGAATGGTGAGTCAGAGATATTTATTCCTCACTGATGGGCAGAGTTTTCTAACAATCCTATCCATTTGCATTGTCACTAGCCACTGTTAGTTAGCTCCCCAATCTCCCACTTGCACAACATTCAAGTTTATCCTCAACAATAGAGCTGAGCTGATAGCATGAGCAGGTGCATTGAAACAACAATTCGATCATTCAGTCTCTTTCTTTTCTCTTTAGATATTTGTAATCACTGATAACTGAATATGTTCAACTGGACAAAATGATCATAAATGTAATCATAATGGTCCTTTGTGGAATAGTAGGATAATTTTATCTATTTTTATCATATGTACACCAGTTTTCCATAGTTGAAAAAAAAACAACAGACACCGTAAAGAGAGTGGATGAACGAACTGCTATTCGCACAGCTCTATTGCTGAAGGAGCAAGTTGAATTGTGTGCAAATGGAGGATTGCATTCTCATCTGTCAGACATGTCAGAGCAGAGATTTTGAAGGAACGGATTAGTTGCAACATTGTGCTCAACTTACTCAATCGAAGAATATTATATACGCTATTGTTTTAGAGTTGACACTGGTGACCAGAGACTATCAAGATTTTCAACTTATCTGACCAAAGACCAGGATATATAGTCACCAACTTACTAATTAAATGCTCAAAACATGTTCCGATATATGTACAACAGATCCCATATCAATTCAGATTCATACTGAAGTATGGATTAGATTTATCAAGCATGATATCATACACACTGCCTAGGTCACCCCAAGGTAAAGTTGCATAGGTGAAAAGTGCATTTTTGATTGTCGTATGAATGTACACCTTTAGAAAATCGGGACTCCTCCATTATCAAATTCGATATTTACAGAGGTGTTGTCAGATCCCGCGGTGACCTCAAAATTAGCAGACACCAAAGCTTCGGGAGAGGTACGGGCACTGGACGACTTCTACCAAATGCTACAGAATGACCCTAATAGGGCATTTTATGGGTAAGAGAGGGTTATGGACATTCACCTACATATTCAATCTTTCAGACTGTATACATGTTCAGTGTACATATATGTGGCCCAATTCCAAGTCCATGTACATGTATGTACATCCTGCTTCCTATTATAATCTGAGAGCATTTGTTTTTGTCAATTCATGATAGTAACTGATGTGAATGACAGACAATTGCTTCATAGTTAAGTAAATAGGCAAATGCGGACTTGTATAACAATGTTTCTTCAGCAAATGTGTTGTATTTGTCAAATTTTGATCTATAGTATTTTGCTCTGGTATAAAAACTAGAGCCCTATGGAGTGTCACCATCCCACAATTGTATTTATGCTGTACATATATTAGGATCAAGCCAGTGGAGAGGGCAGCAGAGCAGCAGGCAATTGAGGTACTCATGGTCACTGATGAACTCTTCAGGTATGTCTACTCCGCTCACTCCTACTAGAATAAAGAGTATATACTACATATTGACTTTCAATATGTACCAATGTGTCTGGGTTTCCAAACAGAGGTTTGTGGGGTCAGAGGCAGGGTGTTGGGGGGGGGAGTTGGATCATGGTCACGAGGTGTTTTGATGAAATGCCTCTAATTTCCCAGTTCTGACTGAACTTACTCAAAAGATTTTAGCTAGCTTGTACTCTCAGATGCTGTCCATCTATGAGATGAAGCTGTTCAACTCACAGAGAAAAATCAACCATTCATTGCTCTGTTCTCATCTTTCTTGTAATTTTTGCATCACAAAAGTGGCACATCACCCATTCTGCACAGGACAGAAATTGATCATAGTAAACTATTGATGATTATGGGGAATAATGTGCCAGGGCTTATTATGGGAATACATGTGGCCTTGCAGTACTAATCAGCAGATCTGAGATTTCAAATCAATCTGATCGCACAGATTCCTAGAAATTGTTATGCTACAGATCTGGTCATTTGATTTTGCTGGGTTTTGTGCTTATATTCAACAATTAGGGAATTTTTCCATGCTCTTCAAATGTCATTTGTAGGAGAAAGTTATCCTGAAATTGTGGTCATTCTGGCATGTATTAAATCCCCTACATACATAATTGTATATGATTGACAGGTCTGCAAACCTGGAGCAGAGAAAACGTTTTGTAAAGTTAGTGGACACCGTGAAGGAGCATGGTGGTGATGTAAAGATATTCTCCAGCCTTCATGTCTCTGGAGAACGTATGTATCATCTTGTCTGCTGATATCACAATCTGTCTGTTTTAAAGTTCACATCTATCCGTTTGTCTGGAACTTCCATATATTCTCAAAATTTTCATCATTTAATTTTCGAATATATGTGATATGTCATAAAGAGTAGTCTCCCCTGAAAGTAGAATTTATAAAATTATTGAAGGTCTGAATTGTGGATAGTTGACACTATATATGTAGTACATAATATACATATGTTTAAATTTTTACTGGGTGAACATGGTGATTCGCTAAAAGATACAGGATTTTTTTTTTTAATTCTTTATTTCCCCATATTTATTAACAAGTGCATTTAATTTTGAAAATATCCTTCTCCCGGTTTCATGACATGCCTTAAAGAGTTGTGTCCCCTGAATCTTATCACACCTGCATCCTAGCTCATATCCACATGATTTGAATCAATTGTAAAGGGGAATTGCTGAAACTACGTTTCGACATGCCTACATGTGTACTACATGTACTCGCCATTAGATATCACAGAAAAAGATTTCAACAACAGTTGGCCTCATGTAAAATGATTCTTTTTTATGAAATGATATGTAATCTGTTATACCCACCACGCAAGTGGCAGTCATATTATGTTATAGCGATTTCCATCTGCCAGTCTGTCCACCAGTTCATGTCTGTTCTACATCTGTGACAGTTTTCTATCTGCAGTTGCAATTTATTGTTGAGATGATTTTGCATACCAAACTTGATGTCGAGGTAAAAGGTCATGGTCATTGTGACTAAAAAACCAGGAAATCATTGGAAATTGCTAATTTTCTGGGAGTGGATACATTAGGCAAAACGACGGCATGTATCAAAATTACGTTCAAGATCAGAAGTCAAGGCTACTTACCCCAAAATCAGGAAATCATTGAAAGATGTTGCACAACCAAAATTGAGGTCCTGGTCACTGACCAAAAAATGTGGAAATCATTGAAAGTTGCGATTTTTTCATGAGTGAGAGACATTAGTGGAAGATGTCTGAAGTGCAAAAATAGAGGTCCAAAGATCAAGATCTCTCAGCCCAAACATGAGGAAATGGTTGAAAACCTCAATTCCATGATAGAACTCAGCGGAATATGGCAGGTCAAGTGTTGCAATATTCAATAATATATTTTTTCATTCAATCCAACATATATTCATTCAATTCTGATTGAATTTATATTCAATAATTACAAATATATGCAAAGATTTCATACATATCCTGTTGGCATGGTTGGAATCTATATTTATATGCAGTAACTTAAAATTTGTGCATTTGAAACCGTTTTCAGTTACCTTTTTTTGTATTTGATTCGATAATTTTTGTTATGCGATGTTTTTTTCATTTGTATTCGAAGCAGATGTAAATATATGTGCAATAATTGCATTGTGGGTAATATCTAACCCAGCCTATTTGGATATGTAACGAGGCATATCATTGGCTATTGAGAAATGGAAGGCGGAAATGGCTGTATCTTTGTGATATGTGTCGGTTTGCCTTCAACATGGGCAAATTACAAAAATTCCCCTGCAAGATGGCAAATTGAGCAAACAGACCCTTCTGTCACAATTCTCTGGAGCGCTCAGGCTCAAATATTCGCCGTCCAGTGGGAGAGAGAGAGAGAGACTGGTTTGCAGTGCCAGTTAGCAATGGCTACTTTGATAATCTCACTGTTGGACCATGATCTAGTATTCGTTGTTGTTTACGACTCCATTGATACTTTTATTTATGGTGGCATTTACTATTTACTTAGATATAGACCCTCAAATCTAGCGCACTGGGGAAACTGATATTATTAGATCAATACTGGTTATGCAGTCAGGGAAATACGCACTCGCAATCGCAGCTAGCCACAGGCAGTCTCTCGCTCTCGCGTTGGTGCCAGGGAATTGTGACTTGAGGGTCTCGTTGGTCAGTTTCTCTTCATTCAAGGCGTTTTTTGTGATTTAACACTAAGAATGGAGACAGACAAACATTATCAAAGACGACCTCGACAGCCAAAGACGAGATTTATTCCTGTGGATGGAGGCAAACCGACTGTCAAAGATGCCGCCATTTTAGCCGTTGATTTCCCAATAGCCAATGAAAAGCCTAGGTACATATCCAAATAGGCGGGGTTAGGTATTACTCACAATGCAGTTATCGCACATATATTTTACATCTGCTTCGAATATAAATAAAAAAACATTGCATAAAAAAATTTATCGAATCAAATAAAAAAAAATGTAACTGAATGATAAAGGTTTCCAATACACAAATTTTAAGTTATTGCATTTAGGGTGCATTCCACACCTAAATCATGTGCGGTTAAAAATAGACATGGGTTCGGATCTTCGGCCTTAAATATATGTGAAAATTTTAACAAAACCCCCGTAAAAGTATATATCTTCCGAATAGGCACACTCATGCCATTATTCCAGAAGACAAGTGAGCTATTCAAATTGAAAAGGAAAGCCGTGCAATCCTCCTTAAACCTTCTTCAACTTTTCTGGAAAACTCCATAAAATGTACGAAAATGTGTCAGATTCGACCCACCATCCAGAGAAAACAAACGAAATGATTTTATTGTTAGACATGTGAAAGTTTCTCCGTCCAACGAGCATTTTAAAAAGGGGCAAAAACAGGGGGGTCGACCTAATCGTTTTTTGTAAAATTTTATCGCCATAAAGGAATCATCATTTTCGTTCCCCGAAAAAGTGAGGATTTTGGCCGGCCAGATATTCAATTCCGGAAACAATTAACTCTGTAGTGGCGAGTAGGTGCGATAAGCAAGCAATTGTTATATCCTCGTTTGAAGAATTGGTTACGTACAGCAGGGTGATACTATAGATATCAGTTATTAGAGAGGGAAGAAAAATTACCATGCTGTCAAAAACAGGTGACCTTCCTTATTATGAAATTAGGGAGGGGCCACTTTGTACGAAACCGTGGCAAGTGTGGAGTGCACCCTTTTAATGCTAGGATGTTTTCTCAGAATTTCTGTTCTCAACGCTATGCCAATCTGGAAGTGTTTGCGAGTTTCTTGGCGTGCGACACTTGCTTGTAGTATGTAGTTTTATCGGATATCCCATCAATCACTTTCCCCCTACCCAATCTTTGTTTTTGCGACTTTTGCTAAAAAATCACGAGTTTACGAGCTCAATAAGAATATCATAGCATTATGCTTTGACTGTGACAATAAAACCCATGTACAAAGATTGGGAGCGTTGACCAGCTTCCGAATGAGGCATGAGAAGCAAAATAAACGCAAAAATAGCTGAAATTCGAGTCAAACTGTCAATAATTTTTCATTCCGACTTTTCCAAAAGATTGGGGGGTAGATTACAGGGTTCGTACGGGTCCTCGAAAACCTGGAAAGTCATGGAATTTGAAAATAAAAAATCCAGGCCTGGAAAACCTGGAAAATAGAGATTTTGAGACAAAAGTCATGGAAAAGTCATGGAAAAATAAAACGAGTGGAAATATCAACAAAACCCCTTTTTTGCTCCGAGTTCATTCTGTGAACAAAGTTTTCGATAAAACCGCCATCAAAGTATCTTGAAGCCAAGTCTTGTCAGACAGGATGCCTTCTATAGTTATGGTAATTTAAATAATTCACCTTCCAAATTTAATTCGAAAACGGCCGATTTTCCCCCTGTCGTGATTTTTTCCATCCTTATAAAACGAAAACGGGAGCATTTTCAATATACCCGTGAAACAATAAATTCGAACACTCCCGTTTTCGTCGTGGAGTTCGTGCCGCTGAAAGTAAAGTGAATATGTTACTAAGAATAATTTGTTAGGGTCGTACTAAAAACTGCGCAGAACTGCGCGGAGCTTAATTTCAACTGCGCGTGGATTATTTGATGGATTTTTCTTTATTTGCTGACGAGCAGAATATTGATATTAATAAAACAGACAACAAAATCCGTAAATTGCGAATCTGTAGACTATATGTCGCTTGGGTATCGTCGCTTGAAACGAGAGGGAACGAAATTCAAATGCGCGGAAATTATGTTTCACTGCCCGGAGATTCGCTTCGCTGGAATGGAATCGTTAATATTAGAGTACCTTATCCTACCTTATTCGTTATCATCACTTGGAATCTTTTGATATGCTTTCTTCAACTGAGTCTTATGTGTGGAATTTCAACTGTCCGTAAGAATATATTGGCAGGTATCAATTTTAAATGCGCGGAAATCGTGTTTCGCTCCACTGAGATTCGCTTCGCTCGAACTAAGTCTGATGTGTATGAATTGTATCTGTCCGAACGTAAATTGAGTATAAATTTTAACTGCGCGGAAATCGAGCCTGTAAGCAAATTTTGCATAAAGTTTAACTGCGCGGAAATCCATGGCAGCTTCACCCCACGCAGATTCTCCTGGATTGAACCAAGTCTGATGTGTATGAATTTCAAAAGGCTTGCGTGTATGAATTTCATCTGTCCGAACGTTACTTGGTATAAATTTCAACTGCGCGGAAATCGAGCCCGTAAGCATATTTGGCATAAAGTTTAACTGCGCGGAAATCCATGGTAGCTTCACCCAACGCAGATTCTCTTAGATTGAACTAAGTCTGATATGTATGAAAAGGTTTGCGTGTATGAATTTCATCTGTCCGACATGATCTTGGTATAAATTTCAACTGCCCCGAAATCGAGCCTGTAGGCTTCTCATTAGCAGGAGGTTGAAGGCGAAAATGCCCGTCAACTGGCCATTTTGAGGCACCTACTTGATCAATAGAAAATAATTTATCGGCAATTTGAATGATATTTTCGATGTCTCATTTTCTTTAATAAACAGATGATTTGGACGGACAAAGATATAAATGTTTCCCTCTGCTTGTCCCGGTCAGGGCTTCGGGGTAATAGTTAGTTTATGCACAACTCCTATGTCGAGGGAGCCATTATTTCATATCTTTAGATCTGTATGATGTGTCTCATACATTTTGACTGCAAAAAGGGAGTAGTTGAGTATTTCATTTGTGCTAGCTATGGGGAGATGTCAACAGACATTCGAGATTGATGCTGGTGTTTTATTCACTGGCCAATCCAGAAAGACATTTCCATGTAATAAAATGACAGACGTCAGTGTTTTCAGCAACATGTTAATCCAGTTTATAATCAACGAGGAATCAACTTTATGAAGCGGACGAACATAAAATATGCACCGATCTCATCGCTGGGTCAGTCACATTGACATCTCACGAGTGACGTTGTAGATAAGTCAATGTACTATACAACCCGATCATCATTGCAGGACCTGGCTTGTACATGTGAAATTTAGACATTTAGTTTGTATGTATTTTCAATCCTTTACATCGCTGGATATTTCACTTTTTACTTCGTGTTTGATGGATAATGAACCAAACGTCGGCATCACGGTACAGATTTAGCCCGGAAATATGGTCGACTGCCACTGACTGCAGGCACGTGTCGCAATACTGTCTGGCTATCATCCCTATTGCGGTAATGGAAACTTCCACTGACCCGGTGTTGTACATTTGTAACCCCACAAGGCTTCCTGACGAATCGAATTGGAAGAGTTCACTTTCAAAATAGGGAAGTAAGGCACAAAAGTTTTAAACACGCATATCGCTTTTCAACAACAACAACGTGAAGGCAGATCTTTCTTTCGTTTCGTAGACTATATTTTCTTTGTATTTCATTCTTGAAAATTGCAACTCTGGCGGACAAATTCACGACCTACGCAATTTAATGATAATAACATCAACAACTACACAGGGACTGTTTGAAGTTGAAGAAAAAGAAAAACATTTACGGCAACAGATAGCTAAATAATATATAGCCCTCAAGAGTATGAGGGCTATAGGTCGGCCCCAGTCACCTCCAGCGAGGGTTTTAGATAATTTTATTACGAATCACCCACCTCTGAAACTGCCGTACATCTAATCTCTATCCCCTCCTGCCCACTATTTAAAATCTTGAGCACTATTGTGAAATAGTGACGCATATATCGCCGTCTGAATTTTCCAGTCGTGAACTTCGACTCTCTGCGCCGCCATGTTGGTGACGTCACTGTATATGGTTAACATGGCGCATTTAAAGTTGAATTCGACTGGAAAATTCAGACGGCGATATATTCGTTACTATTTCACAATAGTGCTCAAGATTTTAAAATAGTGGGCAGGAGGGGATAGAGATTAGATGTACGGCAGTTTCAGAGGTGGGTGATTCGTAATAAAATTATCTAAAACCCTCGCTGGAGGTGACTGGGGCCGACCTATAGCCCTCATGCTCTTGAGGGCTATATATTATTTAGCTAGGCAACAGATGGCTGATAAAAACTTTTGGGTCGATAGCTTGTCGATGGGGAGGGCGGGTTACGCCCAACTGACATATTTTTAAGGATGGCCCAGAGTCTTTTAAAATGAACTATGAATACAAACATAATACATGGTTATCAATAGATCACAACGATCAGGGTGAAGCGGTCCGCCATTTTGGATCTTCCGTGAAAATCAGCGTCACATATAATTCGAACACAAGCGTTTTTCTGGAATTAGCGTGACAAATAATTTGAAAGTAGCCAATTTTTAAAGTTGCGAGTTTCATCACAGTTGTTTGTTATTGTGGGACATTTTTGATTCAATTATGTATGGCATTTGCATATTAAAATTAGGGCATGCAGCCAAATAATGGCATTGACTTCGCAGGATATCCACCACCAATGAAGAATTTCAGTGTAAAAAATCTTGACATTTCTGGGAAAGTGTGCCGGAAAAGGTCATGGAATTTCCTGAAGTTGGTCATGGAAAGTCATGGAAAAGTCATGGAATTTCAAACATCCTTAGGTGTACGAACCCTGAGATTACAAATTTCGAGATAAAAGGGACAAAACCAGAATAATACGCTCTCATTCACTTTAGATCACAGTGCTGGTGTGATCCGTACTGAAAATTGATCACTTTGACATTCACATTGACAACAATGGGACATACAGGTCACTAATCGTAACATATATGCCTAAGCAAGGGGAGGTAATTCTGTATAGGTCCAAATAGCATATATGCAAAGCCAATGCTATCATACCATGTAGTATGCATAAAATCGAAACATTTCTGACTAAGATAAAGGAACTGTACGATCCCGTTCCATATCAAGTCATTACAAGGTCCGAATAAGCGCTTTTAATGAGTGTAGTGCAGGAGAACATACAATATTTGACCTACTCGTGTATTATAACAGTGCAATGGAGCCTACATTGAGGGTGCATTCCAAACCTGAATCATGTGCGGTTAAAAATAGACATGGGTTCGGATCTTCGGCCTTAAATATATGTGAAAATTTTAACAAAACCTCCGTAAAAGTATATATTTTCCGAATAGGCACACTCATGCCATTATTCCAGAAGACAAGTGAGCTATTCAAATTGAAAAGGAAAGACGTGCAATCCTCCTTAAACCTTCTTCAACTTTTCTGGAAAACTCCATTAAATGTACGAAAATGTGTCAAATTCGACCCACCATCCAGAGAAAACAAACGAAATGATTTTCTTGATAGACATGTGAAAGTTTCTCGTCCAACGGGCATTTTAAAAAGGGGGGAAAAAACAGGGGGTCGACCTACTCGTTTTCTGTAAAATTTTATCGCCATAAAGGAATCATCATTTTCGTTCCCCGAAAATGTGAGGATTTTGGCCGGCCAGATATTCAATTCCGGAAATGATTAACTCTGTAGTGGCGAGTAGCTGCGATAAGCAAACAATTGTTATATCCTCGTTTGAAGAATTGGTTACGTACAGCAGGGTGATACTATAGATATCAGTTATTAGAGAGGGAAGAAAAATTACCATGCTGTCAAAAACATGCGACCTTCCTTATTATGAAATTAGGGAGGGGCCACTTTGTACGAAACCGTGGCAAGTGTGGAGTGCACCCATAAATATAGATTGTAATTATTGAATATAAATTTAATCAGAATTGAATGAATATGCGTTGGATAGAATGAAAAAATATATTATTGAATATTGCAACACTTGGCCTGCCATAGTGGAATGTGACCAAATTTCATGTACGCCACCAAGCCATGGAAACAGTAAAACTATCCATTTTGAGATGTTATCTCTCCAGTTCTAGGTTGTGCGATGATTAACCACCAACATTATTGTGCTTCATCCTTAACATGCTTAACGTCCATACATGCTTGTCTATTTGATGAGCAAGTTTGAAACTTACATGGAAGATGTTTAATACCTTGTAGGTGTGCACTGCATTGTCACCGTTTTTACTCATTTTAAAGATTTCTATCAGAATTCTGGCCCTTTACCATCCATATCAGTATATGCCTGTCCAGAATATATCTTGGGTACCATTTGATAGACAGCTTCATATCTTAGTTGGAAGAGTATCTTGTGCATGTGTACTGTTGGAATTTTTACCCGTTTTGATGATTTTTCGCAGAGTTATGGCCCTTTATTATCAACATCAATGCAATGATTGTCCGGACCATTCTGAGTTACTATTTGAGGGACTTCCACACTTACTTGAAAGATGCTGTCTTGCAGATCATTTTCTTTTTATCCATTTTGATGCTTTTCTATGAATTACAGCTCTTTATCATCAACATCAATATAGACTACATTCTAGTCCGATCTGCAGTGAAGAAGTTTGATTACACACTTGATGAATGATAACTATGATGTGGATGTGCAGTGTCATGTGTTTACCCTGTAGCCTGAAGGCATGGAAGGGGGTGGGGGGAGCCATACATCCGAGTAATCTCTGATTGCTTCAATGCTGCATTCTCTATTGTCCTCATGTCTGGATGTCATAGGAGTTTTATATGGTGAAATGTCTTTGACTTGATAGCTGCTCCGTCATAAATGTACTTGTGATTGCTCTTGTAGAATTGACCCAGTTATCCGGTGTAGCTGCCATCCTGAGATTCCCAATACCTGATGAGGATGAGGATTTTGCATCTTCGGATGAAGATTAACATGATTACACATGTCAGAGAAATATTAAAGATGTGACAGTGGCTCCCAACATCATGAACATGAAGCCCCATGATATCAGTGCTGTTAAAAACAAATATACATGGGATGGGGCAAGATGACATGCCCAATCACCTACGTACCATTTCTCTCATCTCATGATCTGAATTGCCCCCTTCCCATCATGTGCTGTATTCTGGCATAGCCCTTGCCTGAAACCTTCTCTTTTTGAGGAGTGACCACAACATGTTGTCCACTTCATTGCTGAACCATTGAAGTACTGGTACCTGATGGTGAAGAAGTTTGCATAGGGGAAGATATCAGAGGATCTGTGTTGAGAGCATGTGTGGAGATTAAATAAAGAGCAAAGTGAATATCTGCAGGAGGTATACACCCAATACTGGGATGAGTATATGGACCCATCCTTGAAGATGAACTGTCTTCCTTTGTGAAGAAAAATGTCATATTATAGGACAAGATAATTTGTGATTATGAAAGCTGAAGGGCACCGTTTTACCAAATTCAGGAAGTCATTTGTTCAGTGTTGCAATCGATTATGTATTGAGTTTCAGAAATAGTATCATTAATGGTACCATGATGTTATCATGTAACACTAATTGACCCTCCAAACTTAATGTTTATTAATATTTGTCTTTTTTTCTCTGCTAGATAACTGCAACAAATACATATATTTTTACCCTAATTTAATGTCTTGAGAACGTTCATCGAATCTTGTCATGCTTGTGGGTGTGGAAGTTATAAGAAATACCAGTTCCTTCTCGTGTCAGTAAAATGTTATCTGTTGAACATTCAATATTCTCCTTAGCTCAAAGCATAACCGGTCTGAATTCTTATACTTTCAAGAGAATATATATATATATACACATATGTAGGTTCTTGTTTATTGACTAGTAGATTATCAGAAATCTTCAGCAGTTTACTTTAAAGTTCTTCAGTTTCCCCAACAACTTTGTCATCTACAACTTTTATCTCAATGCCTACAATACTTTTCTCAGGAAAATTATGTAAAATCTACATTTTCGTTAGAGAATTTACGCTGTACAGTTTTTCCTCCATTCACCTTCCATTCATCTATTTTTCCATATCATAGATCATTGTCTTAAATTGATATTGTATAAACAATTTTAGATCCAATACAAAGCTACAATCTATATCTGTTCATTAAAATTAAGGTGGTATCCTGCCTCAAAACTTAGCCCGATGACCAACCTCAAATTTTCTACTGTGGGTAGCTTGGGTGTTAATCAGTAGGAAAAAAATATGGATGGTTTTCGATCTAGATTTTTCTGTATGTACCCGGGAATAGCATAATGTCAGCCATTTTTTTGCCAAAATAATAAAATCTTTTCTGAAAAGGCAAGGAAATCGAACCATACTGATACCGTCCATAAGCACAACTGGACTATGTAGAGAAACTTCAGTGGATGATAGAAACACTGAAAGTTGAATATAAATGCATAATTTACTTATAAATTGAATTTTCAGACTATGAAATTATCTCCGAAATAAAAAATAATTTGGTGATATTTAAACAACATTTCCATCATGCATTCTTTTATTGTCTTCGTTCTACTTCTATAAAATTATTTGAGTTTCCCAATTAGCAAACTGTAAATATAACATAGGTGGATTCATTAAAGGAAAAGAACTCCTCTGTACTGACGTAGTCAACTTTGTTTGAGGCAGGAACCACCTTAATTGATGTAAAAATATAGCGTGTGTTGACACATTTTTTTGGGAACCTCCTGTACAATCATGATCATATAGTTTCACATGTCTGGTCAGGCTCATCCTTCTGAGTAAGCATTTATATACCCTAATATCAGAGAAAATTGAAGTCCTTTCAAAGAAAACCATTTTCCGACATGTATTATGGCATCATCGAGAATAATTACACATTTACAACTGCCGTACATATAAATACATTACAAGTACTTACCAGAAAGTAATGGTATCCTATTGGATCAACCAGAATGCAAAACAGAAAGTGAAACAAATCAACAGTTACTACACGAGTGAGTTATTATTTGAAGACATAAAGATATTCATAGGCTTGGGACGGAGAGATTTTATAGCAATTTCCAGAGTTTCTTTTATTTAAGTCTATGCTAAACTAAAATGTATGTTGGACTACTGTCTACATGAAATGACTTGTGGTCTGATAATGCCAATATAAATGTCACTGAAATATGAATTTTTCTCAATAAAATGTGTTTCTCTGTTTAAGCTTCCACAGCTACTTACAACCACTGTAAAAGCTGGTGTTTGAACAATTCTGGTCACATCCATGATCTGATGAAATTTACATCTGTAAAACTCGTCCTTCTAACAGATGTTTTATGCACATGGTTTAGCTGTCATCAGTTTGTTCCCTGTGTGACAGACATCATGCATATATTTGGGGCTATCCTGTGAAGTGTGTCATGTATGTAGCAGAATTTTTCCACAAATTAAATGTACAGGCCTGTATGTGTGGTTGCAGTTGTTGAGGGTCAGTGTTTGACCCTGTGACCTGGTCATAGAACAAATCACAGTCGCCAGGGAGCTTATGTTATGCACTTGTAGGTTATGTCTAATTTGTTATATATGTACTGCTACAAGCAAGTAGTCCTAAGTAGTGCAGATAAAATTCTTAGAAAACGGATAACCGGTACTGGTAATGTACCCATAGATTCTTACAAGCTTATATATCTGGTGGATACAATTAGGTGTAAATATAGCAATAGTATTGTTATATCTGGTAAATGACTACCATCCAGCTATTTTTTTTTTGGAATGTTAAACGTAACCTGATGGTCTGAAATATTTGAAGGTGAATAAAGTTCTACCGTATATATTATTTTATTATGTTGATCAATGCTGTTTGCTGTTTTCATTGCTGCCAACATCCTCTGGTGTAGGCCCACTCCAAAATAGTTGATATTCTATCGAATCATGTGCACCACTGATCCACATGCCCAAAAGCATATATAGTTATACAATTGTATCTTGTCGCAAATAAGACTTATTGTTCATTGGTGATCATGGTGATCATGGTGAACATTAGTGTGGGCAGGTTGTCGGGTTCTATGACGCAATGTGGGTTCTATGACACAATGTGGGTTGTATGACATAATGTGAGCTCAACAGAGACTGGGAGAGTGATTGCCTTTTACCAGAAAGAGAGAGATAATTTTATTTAATGTCATGTTCAGCAATATTAGGCCTACATATTTCTCCAGAAAGTAACAAAACTAGTCTGATGGTCACAAACTGAAATTAAATTTTGTTACAAATTGTGACATTTCTGATAAACTGTTTCGATAGATAATACAGCAGTACTGCGAGTACCTCTCTCCATCCCAGTATCCTGCATTATAGGGATTTAGGAAACTCCTGGAGTTGAACGAGTTTGATTATGAACATGATGAATTAGCCGAGTTAGTCTAATGAATTAAAAACAAGAAGCACCATTGAGATTAGTCATGTTATATCACTTAATGTTTCATACATGAACATAAGAAATGAAAGCAATTTGATAGCATCATTCTGAGGCAGAAGCGCTGCCCCTGTTATAAATGTAGTTCATGTCTCCCTAGTGATTGTTTTGCTAGGGCAATGATAACATGGCCCTATTCATCTGCCACCAGTGATTAAACGTATTGACTTTGCTCGATACTTTTCTGATGCCCAACGTTGGGCAGTCTTATGAAAAAGTTCTTCCGGTTATTGACACGGAAATTCTTTGGTTGACGAGATTGAATGTTCGGTCCGACGTCTAGAATTTCACAATGGCATCTGGATCTGGTTGGGATCTTGCACTGGATCTGACGTACGGATACAACCAAGTATGTATAGATGTAGCTATAGAACCTTTTCTGTGTAGGTGGGCGTGGCTGTTCTTCCCAGTCGATTACACAGCCAGGCGAGACTACAGCCATTCCTGGGCTAGAAAAGATGGTGATACCAGTACCGATACCCGTAAGACGGATCGCACATATGGCTCACTACGGGTTCACGGAATGATGTTGATGCGCCTGAAACCTTTCAAATGGAGGTAGCATGGACTAGCTGGACACCAGTTCATCTCTCATATAAGAAATCACGAGGGAAGCTTAAGAATATACATAAGGACTGATTAGGGGTGAGGGGGACTCCAGTGATGGAGCATTACGTGAATGGGAATGTCTGAGGTACTCTCCATTCCTTAA
>JAVTVY010019085.1:0-78262 GCA_036873755.1 Hanleya hanleyi
CTGTAAGATCTGTTGCATCTCTCCATCGAGGGTGTTAATGGTCTTCACCGTAGGTGGGACAGGGTAGGGCGATTGGAGGTTTTGAAGGAACCGTGGTTCGACGAGGACCATTTTTTTCGTGTGGTTCATTGTCGGCCGAAGAGTCCACCTAATACTGGACCCAACACGGAAGCGGCCAACGGTGCTAAGATGGCCCCGAGAAAGCCGCCTTTCTGTAACACCTTTTTCTTTTGTGTTTATGGGACCCGCTTCTGGACTAGGGTTCGGAGACCTGTCTTATGCTTGGCCAACTTGGTCTTCTGAGCCGGAGTCAGTGGTACGTTGCCTTTTACCGGGTTGTACCCGATCTCGCACAGACAGCGTACAAGGTCAGGGTCCGCACCGCGTACAATGGTTCGGACCAACTCGGGGGGGGCCGTCTTCAATACACGGAGCGTCGGAGCGTGCTTCCGTACTCGCGCAGACATCATGTACAACTAATGCTAGAACCCACAACTCTGCGCCACGATCCCTCAGAGGAGGCAGGAAGACAAAGATAACTATGCTGTGGTATTAATTCTTTTTGACCTCCCAGATCATCAAACACACTCAATAGCTGGGGCGCCACTGTGGATGTGTTTACATCAACACTGCAAGTACACGTGGTGGGCCTCTCCGGGAAAGATGCCGGTCCGTGGTCGAAGGTGGTCGGGAGTGGCTTGCTTGAGGTCGAAGAGCATATACCCGTGCTGAGGGGTTGTGGCATCTTTAAAGGCTTCCAACGCAAACGGTATGCGGCCGGGATATATCTGTCTCGCCAGGTGCAGCAGGTGAGTGGTATCTCTCGGGTTTTTGAAGACCACCAGGTAGTGGGCATTTAAGCTGATGTTCCGATGTTCTTTGTTTTTACTGAACAGATTCTGCACAATGTAGATGATGCTGAGCCGTCGATGATGGCTGCCTTTGGTAAAGAGTTGGTGACCCGCGCATCCGTCTCCGCCATGAGATCATCCAGAACCACCAAGGTGTCCCAAATCGGCCAGGTTAGATAGGCCTTCCACGAACGTGATATGGGACATTGCTGCATACGCTGCCTGCCATTCTCCATAACACCACACGACTCGGGCAATGGGTGGGGTGATCATGCTGTCGGCGTGTTGAAGGAGCTTCCTGACGAAGTGCGTTTTGCCGGAACCCGTCGGTCCTGCGATGACGCAAGTGAAGGGATGCTGCCACCGAGGTTCCATGGTTCGAGCTGTATGCGCTGTCGTGGTAACCCGCTCTTGTAAATTCGGTACGAGTGAACTGGAGTGGTGGTGGGTACAACGTCGGTCGTCGTTTTCTGTTCACTCTGAGTGATGACGGTGGTGGTGGGTACAACGTCGGTCGTCGTTGTCTGTTCACTGTGAGGGATGCAATCCGGTGGGTTTTCAGACGTAGTGGGTGTACTTGGTGTAGGTGTGGAGCTTGGTGTGGAGCTCGATGGGGCTTGTACACGGGGTGTGGTGGTGGTGATGACTGGGCTCGATACGGAGTTGACTGGTGCTATCTGTAAACTGGTTTCACTGATGGCTGGAGTTCTCAGTTGGTTAAGTAGCGTGCTGACATAGGCTACGTCGTAAAACACACCTCCGTACAACACACTCAGCAGGGTTAGCACTATCACCACAAAGCCCACTTGCGCTTTGCGCGTTTTGGGAGACGCTCTGTTCAGAGGCAGCTGCTGTTTGTCCATAGCACTGTGGTCGAACGTGGAATGAAGGATGACGGCAGTGGTGTCTGGCTTTATGGTCGTTTCACCTGGTTGGCAGCGACCCAGGAATTGAAGGAACTGGGCCAGCCTTGCCATTTGACGAAATGAAACAGTTTGCCACGTCGACGTTCCGTTTTCAAAATTTGTTCCACCGTGTAGTAGTCTTGCTGTGTTTTTACGACAGGCTGTAATTCCGTCTCGTAAAACGTCCCTAGCAACGGTTCCCCTTGAAGATCTTCCAGTTCATAGACTCGCTGCTGTCGGAGTAGGCGCCGTTTAATCAGGGAGTGCTCATCGCTCCAGTTGGGCAAGTAACTTTTCTCAAATTGACCTTTGACTTTACTAATCCGTACAGGGTCCCGACCTTGTCCACCTCCTTCGGTGTTCGCTGCGATTGCCTGGGGTACAAGACACGCCGGACTTGGGCTTCATTGCTATGGGTCACGGTAATGGGGGCTCTCTCTATACTCCGGTGATAGGCTCGATTGTAACCACTCACAAGTTTCGGGAGAACATCGATGTACCGCGTTGTATTCTTATAGGTGAAATATTTATACATGCGGCCTTTGAATGTCCTGTTGAACCTTTCCACCACGGAAGCCTTGATCTCGTTGTACGTATGGAAGAAAAACACCTTTTGGGCTTTCAGAAACTGTTGGAACGGTCTGTTGAGGAATTCCGTGCCTTCGTCGATTTGCAAATACAAAGGTTTGCGCCCGATCTTGAAGATGTCTTTGAACGCCGCTATGAGATTCGCCCCCGTTTTCGTCCGGGTGGGTACCACCCACGCATACTTCGTCAAGATATACCGATTCCCATCGTTGTGTTTGGCAAAGGCGCTCATATCGACCAAATCCGCTTGCCATTGGGCATCTAGTCCTCCCGCGATGACCCGATTCCGTAGAAAATGGCGACGGACAGATCGATGTAAGGTATAGGTGTTTTGTTTTCTTAACCAATCTCGGACTTGGGCAGGTTGTATCCGCTGGGGTTTGGCCGCTCGATAGAGAGCCGACAATGCACTATAGGCCGCCGGACTGTCGGGACTGTGATATAAGTTATCCAACACCTTCTCCCAGCTCTTCATGGTGACAAATGATGATGGACCCTGGCTCTATCGTTTATTTATAGCGGGTATATCTTGGGCCGGAGTTTCTTTCTGATTTTCTTCGTTGGCTTCCACAGTGTCCATGGTAAATGACCAGTCCAACTCGTCTGACGATCGCATGATAAGCACTTGATCCACATCTACCACGGCATCTTCCAATGCAGACCATAGATCAGGGTGAAGGGTAAAATGCACTGTACCCCCATCTAGCCGAGCCAATTGAGCAAAGAAAGGGCCGGGTCGGATGTACACATCGTGACACAAGTGGATGAGGTCGCCGTCCAGTTCACCAGACAACACCCGTTTGAATTTGGTCCAGCCCTCCCGGGACAGACGAATGTGGGTCGGGCACGGTTGTGTAGGGTCTACATCACAGATGTCTACCACCTCCTCCATGATATCGACCTTATCCGCATAAACGTGCAGGAAAACCTCGGGGGTCAAGCTGAGATACGCCAGTATTATATGCTCCGTCATGGTCAGTACGTGAATGGTACCAGATTTGACTGTCTTTCGTATTTATAGGGAGAACCCCGTGAGATCAAAGGATCGGGTGGTCAAAGTCTAACCGGGTAATCAATGGCATCGTCGTCTGGTTCATTGCTAGACATTTGTTCATTGGGTTCTGCCGCCGCTTCTCTCAGGGCACGAGCCCACTCCAACTCGTCTGATGACCGCTCGTCCGGTGTAAACAGCTGGTCCACGATAGGCACCACTTTCTCGAAGGCTGTCCACAGATCGGGGTCTAGAGTGAAGCCTCGCGTAGGGTCTTGGTAGCGGCCCAGGCGTAGGAAGAAGGATCCACGGTGTACGTAGATGGCATTGTCTATGTGGATGAGGTGTCCGTCGAGCTCGCCGCTCAACACCCGTTTAAATTTGGTCCAGCCGTCACGGTGTAGCGTAACCGTATTCGATACGGTCTTAGCGCGCGACCAGCAAACATCTCCACGGTCTTCCACGAGGGTGACTTTATCTTCATAGACGTGTAACCCCACCCGGGGTGTAAGGGGAAGGATGGCTCGTAGAACTGGTGACATGGATGACCCAATGACGATCGGTGAATGACGCACACTGTGTCTGACCCTCGTAATTATAGTCAGGTGCCACTGTCAATGCCACAGCGCCAGGGTCAATAGGGTACAGACCATGACTAGGCCAACCAGCCGTCGCTGATTCCGGCGTGAGCGCTCGTGGTCCATAGCCCGAGCATCAAGGATGGCTGTCATAGTCCAGTGGTGGTGAGTGATGGCACACCTCTCCATCGAGTGCACTCTGTCGAGGACCGCTTCTGTGAACTCGTTCAGGATCTGGCGTCGCCCCTCGTTGTCGTCGCCATCTGAAAACATGGACCGAACCACGGCTCGGTAACCCGTGAGTGAATTAACCACGGTCGCATGCTGTAGAATGCGAGTCGCATAGGGACGGGTGTCCGTCATGGCTCTGAAACCGTAGGAATGGAGGTGTAGGATTCAGAGAGACGTGTTTTATAGACCATGTCACACATGCGCACCTAGACGTAGCTCTAAGGGTGTAGTCCGTGATACGTACTATTCTGATGGGTTAGTCCAAAAAAGAGAGCAACAACAACAACAAAGATTACAGCGCCGGGCGCTGGATCTCCTGGAAAATCTTCTCCACGTCTCATGGTTTAGCTCCGGTGAGGCAGGCTCAGGCTGAGGCTCAGGCAAGTAGCTCCTCTCGTCAGATAGGCTCAGGCTGGTCAGGCAGGCTGGTCAGGTAGCTCCGATGGGCAGGGCAATGAATGCAGCAATGCCCTAAACATATACCTACATAGAAGTACCCGGCTGTAGGCGCGGACGTAGGCGAAAGCATCCTAGTACGCGGATGTAGGCGCAGACGTGAGCGAAATTCTGGTACCCGTCCATTGCTTCTTTTATCGATCGCTCATTGGCTCTTTTTCTCGACCGCTGATTGGTGCAAATGGAACTGCCCATCCTTCCCAGGTTAATTTACAATCCCCTTTTTGGGTTCAAGCTCTGTATATCGATGCCGCAACATTGTTGCCGAACCTTGCCGAAAGGGAGACCTTGGACCTTTTGACCTGGATGTGACCTTTGACCTGACATTCATCCGCGCACTGCCGGTGATGACGCGCGCGCGCGTGCTGCCGGTGATGACGCATGCGCGCGTGCTGCCGGATCACCCGCGCGCGCGCGCGCGCTGCGGCCGGAGTAACCCGCGCGCTGCGGCTGGGGCGGGCCTGGCCGGGCCGGGACGGGAAAAAACCCAGAAACAGGTCAGTACATGCATTCCTATCATGTTCCCAGGTCACACCCCATTCACACAGACCCTCATGCCTCAGGCCCAGACGTCAGCGAAATTCTGGCGGGAAAACCCCCACAGACAGGTCAGTACATGTTCTATCATGTTCCAAGGTCACGCTCCATTCACCCAAACCGGAAGTGACGTCATACCCCTAATTTTACATGCACCCACCCATGGCTGGATGTCCCTTCACGAATGCTTCACTTTGATACCTCACTCGACTCCATCGGACCATTAGTGGCCCACCTAGACCGCAAAAACGTCTATTTCCACACCCGTTTCCCACAATTCCCTGTCTGCGCATGCGCAGAATGTCAACAACGGCCGAGACACTACTCCAGGCGGTTGCTCCCTCCCATATACTTCACAGGGATACCTCACTCGACTCCATCGGCCCATTAGTGGCTCGGCTAGGCCCCATAACGTCTATTTCCATACACTTTCTCTACTGCGCATGCGCAGGATGACGTCTGTTCCACGTCACACCCAGCCCGTTGGATACTCCCTCGCGTATGCTTTACATTGATACCTCACTCGATCCAATCGGCCCAATAGTGGCCCACCTAGACCCCAACACGTCTAATTCTATACTACGGCCAGCCTGCGCATGCGCAGACTATTGACAACGAACGACACAATAGCCCAGGCGGATGCTCCCTCACGACAGCTTCAAAATAAGACGTCATACGACACCATAGGATCATTAGGGGCTCACCTAAACCCTAAAACGCCTATTTCCACACTCTTTTCCCAGAAGTCCCTGTCTGCGCATGCGCAGAATGTTGACAACGGCCGAGACGCTAGTCCAATCGGATGCCCCCTCACATATGCTTCACATTGATACCTCACTCGACTCCATCGGCCCATTAGTGGCTCGCCTAGGCCCCATAACGTCTATTTCTATACACTTTCTCTACTGCGCATGCGCAGGATGACATCTGTTCCACGTCACACCCAGCCCGTTGGATACTCCCTCGCGTATGCTTTACATTGATACCTCACTCGATCCAATCGGCCCAATAGTGGCCCACCTAAACCCCAACACGTCTAATTCTATACTACGGCCAGACTGCGCATGCGCAGACTATTGACAACGAACGACACAATAGCCCAGACGGATGCTCCCTCACGACAGCTTCAAAATAAGACGTCATACGACACCATAGGATCATTAGGGGCTCACCTAAACCCTAAAACGCCTATTTCCACACTCTTTTCCCAGAAGTCCCTGTCTGCGCATGCGCAGAATGTTGACAACGGCCGAGACGCTAGTCCAATCGGATGCCCCCTCACATATGCTTCACATTGATACCTCACTCAACTCCATCGGCTCATTAGTGGCTCACCTAGATCCCAAAACGTCTATTTTCATATCCTTTGTCTATTGCGCATGCGCAGAATGACGATATTCCGACCCCACATCCACCCAGTGGGATGCCCCCTCACATAGGCTTAACATTCATACCTCACTCGACCCCATCGGTCCATTAGTGGCCCACCTAGACCACAAAACGTCTATTTCCATACACTTTGTCTATAGATTTAATATGCATTCCTAGTACCCGTTCTCTGCATGGCAGAACTGTACAACCTTGAACAAGTCTGGACATGCCTTGATCTCGGGGAGCCAGGTGTTCGGCACGTGAGCTCACTCACGCAGACGCCAGACCAGGTGTTCACGGTGGCCGCAACATTGTAGCGAACGTGCAACATTGTTGCACTTTGGGGAGCCAGGTGTTCGGCACGTGAACTGACTCACGCAGACACATATGCACCAGACCAGGTGTTCACGATGCCGCAACATTGTAGCGAACGTGCAACAATGTTGCAATTCGGGGGAGCCAGATGTTCGGCACGTGACAACCCCCAGCCCAAGCAGACGTCAGCGAAATTCTGGCGGGAAAACCCCCACAGACAGGTCAGTACATGTCCTATCATGTTCAAAAATGACCATCCCCATACCCCATACAGGCCTGTATATTGTATAATACAGACCCCTATTGTAGGGGTAATCGAAAAGACACGGACCTGATGGAAGAGACACGGACCTCACCGAAGAGACACGGAGATGACCGAAGAGACACGGAGGTGACCGAAGACACACGGAGGTGAACGATATTGTGGAAAAAACCCCACAGACAGGTCAGTACATGTCCTATCATGTTCACAGGTCACGCCCCATTCACGCAGACCGGAAATGACGTCACACGGGACTGGTGGCGCCCCCTGGCGGAAGCAGGGAACCAAGAGTTACCTCCCTGGAAAATGTGGCCTGAAATCCTGTCTATATACTACTGACAACCAGTTTCTCTGATTAGGTGGAAAACTTGATTGCCATGCATCTTTAATTTATGCAAAATCTATACCTCTAGTACTGTTCTAGTGTTTGATACAAGCCTTAATATACATCATCAATACATCAAGAGACAAACAATGGGTGACAGAACTGTTTTTTCGAATTGGATGGAAAACTTGGCAGGCATTTTTAATTTATGTAACATCATTGATGATCTATATATCCTTTGATACTGTTCAAGTGTTCAGTATGATACTTGGTATACATCATCGATACATATCAAGAGACAAGTAACGACTGCCGGTTTCTCTGATTGGACAGAAACCTCGGAGACCATTTCTTATTGCAAAATTTTTAATAATCTGTACATTTGTTACTTGACTGGTTGGTGTGCCTGACGTTTTCAAAGTACGGCACAGAGCCGAGGGGTTTTCAGATGCGCAGCTTCGTATTAACATATACTTCCAGTGCACCAGCTATTGGATCAATCTTACCAAATATATATATATATATCGTATGTGATATGTAGTAGGACTTGTGCTTGATCAGATGTCAGTCTCCACTCTAATGTATTGAGGGGTTTCGTTACCTTTCGCATACAAAAGATGAAGGTAAAGCCCTTCCTGAAAAAGTAAGTATATCAAACAATCATATATTTTGTTATCAATCCAAAATGTGCACTCAACACGCCTCCTAAAAAAAAATAACATGGTAAACATTCAAATTCACAAAAAACAGATCGTTCAGCATACCGATTTCTTGTAATTGAGAGAGTCGCCAAAATAGCATGTTGAACAATAGGAGAAAACTTCAAATCCAAAATATAGGTATGTTGAAAAGCAAGTCTGAAATTTCAGCTGTTCATGAGAGTTTTGATAGATAGGTTTAGCTCATTGTTCTTTAGCTCAATTGATATGAATGCTCATTTGTCTATAAATGTGGGTTTTGTGGGATATATATCGATTTACGATATGATCATCAATAAATACACAACAGAAACATACACAAATACATACATATACATAAAACCATTCATAAAATTCATTTGGTGTTTATCGGCCAAGTATAAACTTTTGTAATAGATAATAGAAATTCATATTATTAAACTGAAAATCTTTTATTTCTTGTACCATTTTTTACAGAATTTGTCTTCTGTGTTATTGATGGAAGCAGCTAGATTTTCATGCTTATACTCTTCACGGAGAATGTCCACCAGAGTTCTTATGTTGGAAGTAGAATTTTTAAATTTATTATTGTATATATATCTTTTAATTATTAGGATTAGCATGCTCAGAAAATCATCTTATCATTCGATATAGTGCGTTGAATGTACAAATTTTCAGCCAGCCATTTCTGGTCTTCATTCCAAAAGTTTGCAACGATATGACAGAGTATGATTAGGTGTTCTGTAGGCTCTTTGTCTTCTTTGCAATGAGTACAAGCATTGTCTTCTCTCTTACCTATTGTGCTCAAAAATGCCTTTGTACAACGAATTCTGTGTAAGATTATATACTGAATATCTCTAAGTTTTGGATTGGAACTTGGCTTCGTTCTAAATTCAGGAATTATATTGAGATTAAATGTATTCGTTATCATCAGGTAAATCAATTTTCGCTTCATTTTCAGGTGGGGATTTTTCAGCGAACCGGTCGGGGAGTTGCTATGAAGACCGAGAGCTTCGGTCTCTTTCCTCGCCATACCTGACCCCTTGTAAGATTGAGTTTACGTTGTTTGCGATAGCCGTTCTATATCAGATATTTTCTCACATCGGCTTCGATTGGTCCCTGGACGAGGAGGAAGAGAACGATGGGAAGACTCAGGAGGGTCGGCATATGAAGATATGGCGTATGGTTAAAACGGTTCACGTTGGATTTGTCGTATTTCTCGTGACGATAATTGCTGTCGGCATTTTCTTCTCTTACTCTGAAGCAAAGGATGACAGCAATACTGCGCCACTCGTATTTTATGGGACCGAGATCTCGATACTTGTGATTCTACAAGCAGGTCTTCTAATCGGGTTCTTCAATCTCAAACAACTTCACTTTATGCCGAACAAGAGCATTTCATTGGACGAAAGCCTGCTAATGGTAGGCATTACAGGTCACATTATGTACGACGTCAGCAGACTCATCGCTTCTGTTGGCGGACTAAGCTCGACCGACTCTACCGCAATATTTTCTTTAATAGTCTCTCTGTTTTCCCTCCCAGAGGTAATGCTGCAGACTCTATTTGTATTGTTTTCTTTACGCCTCTGTGCGGAGAATGAACAGCAAGTAGGCCAGAAACCCGGCCGCGGAGCCATAGGATTAATTTTGCTGTGTAATTTGGCTATGTGGCTTCTGGCTACCTTTGAATCACAGAAGACGTCAATCGTGCCACTGTATACAGACTATTATGGCTATCTGTTCTGGGCGATGATCTCCTTCACACTAACCCCAATGCTGATATTCTTCCGCTTTCACTCAACTGCCCTGTTGTCAGACATTTGGAAAGAAGCGTACGAGAAAAGTAAATCCCAATAAAACTCACTTCGGTTAACCCTATCTGCCCTGGGCTTTTTGGGACTTGTCCAGGCCTGGGGGGGGGGGGACGAAATGCTCCCCACCCCCCTAATTATTTTTCTTGCCCCTTGACTTAGAGAGCTGAAACTTACCATACTATACCCTTGGGTCAACCTCTACCAGAAAAAGTAAAAAAATCCAAGATGACCCTTTGGTGACGTCACATTGACGTCATTTTCAAAAACGCCATTTTTGGTCGATTTTTCGGTCAGATTTTTCGACTTTTTTTTTATTTATGCAATTTCTCTGCAAAAACTGCATGATAAATTAGTAAATATTAATGTGATATGAAATCAAATAATATTTGCCCAGTTCACATCGCGAAAAAGCAGAAATTTTGAAGAAATATGACGAAAACATGACTTTTCTGGTACCCCACGTGGCTGCCATCTTGAATTTACCCATGATCCTTTGCTCGGGGGGTTATGCAAATAGGCTCAAAATGACTCCAATATGACAAGCTATAAAGTCACGGAGATTCAGCTCTTAATTTTGTTGTCGTTCCGGAGATAGCGCAGAAAGTTTGGTGGGGAGGGGGTGGGGGGCATTTTGGTCCTCTCCAGGCCAGGTAGGGTTAATATTTGGTTTCACTGTATGACTAAGAATATAAAAAACAGTCCGATTCACAAAGGAAAAATGACAATTACAAGCCGGAATTGTCCGGATTTGTTTGCTCGACATTGTCGTATACCGTCGGTTTTCCTTTGAGTGTAACCAACGACGCTGTTTTATGGGATCGTTGGATGATACTAAAATATGATATCAAGTCAACGAGTTACAGTTGTAAGTAATGGTTTCAGAAGGAAATGTTATATAAATAGAACATGTTATAGAAAACTAACTCTCTAAAGTGGAGGTAAACAATGTCGTTTTTGCTCAATGAATTCAAGAATATATCGAACTGGCCTACATTCGCCATAGGCGACCATAGACATATATTTCCGCATCAAATGGTATTAAAAAAATGATTTGTCGTCTACCTAATTTGCATAATAATATAAGACATATTTTAGTCGCGATAAATTATTCATTGGAATATCACTGAGGCATTTGTATGTAGATTTGTCCATATGTGATAATACATAATACATCAGTAGCGTAGTGGTAGTTATGGTACACTTTCTGAACCCTCCCCCCCCCCCCATCACATTCCAACTCAATTTTGCGGGGGGGGGGCTGTATGATTTCTTGGATATTTTAATTATTCCTGTTGTCAGAGAGCTATAATATGGACAGTAATTTTTAAATTTCAGTAATTCTTTTATTTTTCGTTATTTTCAATATGTCTTTCTCATTTTGCTGGTTAATCTTGAGGTAACAGATTCGGTTCATGTTTTGTAAGGGGTATTTGCATGCAGATGCTATCTTTGTGTGACAGCCTATGTATATCGGTAGTTTATGGGTTGTCATATTACATTTTCCGGACCCTACCTCTTTCTGTATTCTCAACCCAAGTTTGCAGGTAGGGTATGGTCCTTCCGATATTTCCATTATGGTTAGAGAGCTGAAAAGTACCAACCTGTACCTCCATGCCCTTTTTTACCCCTCAGCCCGAATGGGCATAGGGGTATTGTTGTGGGTCCGTCTGTCCGTCTCTCCGTCTGTCCGTCCGTCTGTCCGTACTATTTTCGTTAACATTCCATATCCTGAAAACTACCGAAGGCAGGTGCTCAAAACTTCTATCCAGTACAGAATGTATTTTGTAGGTGTGCCTTTTGTATCTTTTGGGTTATTGATATAGTGGAATCATTTTATAAAATATTTTGAAAATAACAAATTTTATTATGAATTATTCTTTGGTCAAATTCTACTGACAATCGGGACCCTCGGGTAATGGAATGGTCTTTGCTGAATAAGGTACCCGATACAACCCAAATGAAAACTGCTCCAAGAATAATTGAAAGTAATTCTACGGCCCGTTTCATATATTTCCATTTTCATCAGTCTTTTCTCTCCACTCTGCTTTCAAAATATCAACGGAACATTGCCCGCTTTGTCCCTGAATACCAAATTATCCTTCCTTTTTTTCTGAAGGATCAATGCTCTCCACAAAATACCAGGGGACATAACCCATGCATGGCCAACCCGTAATTTTTTTCTCAAGGATTGATCCGCCTGTGAATGTAGTCCAAGGTTAGATCTCCACAAGTTTTTTTCAAGTTACGTAAGGTTGGTGATGATATTAATTATAGGAATTGCTTAATGTGCAATTTTCATCACTTTCACGTCTTGATAACCTTTATAGTATAAGTAGCAAGTTCAGTTATCCATACGCGCTAAAACCTCTATTGCAGACTTCATTTATTTATGTGACAACCAGCAGCCGATCTTTACCGGTGCTTTGAGGTGGCGTACGTCTGTTTTCTTGATGTGACATATTAAATTGAACTAGCGACTTACTTGCTAGGGGTTATATCTTCAGCTGTAAAGTATAAACGAATTATAAGACGTTTTTGCTGAAGGAGAATTAAATCTCTATAACGAAAGTGCGACAGGCGTAATTTACAGCAACAACAACAACGACTACGTGCGGGATCATTTTGGTTCCGACTTCTTCAAACGTCCCAAAGCTATTCTGTTTGATAAAAGCTAACTGAAACTACCTTCCAAAGGAAATTACAAATATATTTGATGGAACCGTATAGCCATACTTGGACTTCTTAGTGGCCTGTGTGGATAAAATTATCAGTAAGCCTTGCCTTAGTTGGGTTTTTGTTCTGAATAAAGTAACTTGCATCCATCGTCCTTCTGCTCTGTTGTTTGCCTTTATAATTGGAGATTCAAAACGTTGGTTGGCGACAATTACGATAATAGCCTTTAATGGAAAGCTGAATTGTCAAGTGTTAAACAAACCAGTCGTCTACTATCAAATATAGTTCTGGGCGCTTAGAAGCAAAACTGTATTAAAAAAACGAACAGAACACTGCTTACATGTACAATATGGCATTTAGTGAGGCAGCTCAATAAACTGTTGATCCCACTGCTCTGGCACATGTACACACATCACTCGTGATATAACTGATAATTCTTTCCAGCATATTACAGAGCTGAGGGGTTCTAGCACCACTGGTGCCTCATGTTTATTGAAGCATCTATTGAAACATTCATATGATGCTGTGATGACGTCAACGTGTCTGAATAATAATGATGATAATTTTATTTTCTCATTTTTCCTTGAACCAAATGCAGTGGTAAATCCTGTGACGTTTCTTTGAAGAGCATAAGCGACCAACAGTGGCCGTACGGAAGACATAGAGAAGGACAATTAAGGAAATATTCCCAGATGTTGCGATATTTCCCTCGATTCTCATCTTGCCTACCAATCGTCCTTCTTATCCGTATCTTTCCCCTTTTGTTCTGTGATTATAGGTATGAATCTGACGAAATGGAATTTTCCGCTTAATCTACCATATTCGGCGACCAAACTTTAGATGTCTGCCAGTTTGTTATAATTGCAATTAACCTTGATGAATACAAATACTTTCTCAATTTACAAATGCTACAACATATTGCCACCCATTACAATGAACTAATGTTGGCCATCTTCGAATCTGCATCGTTTCTAAGACGTTACCCTTTCTTGCTATCTTGGCCACCGATTGTTTGCTAATCCAGGTTGGTCATCCCGGTTGGTCTTTCGTGGCATCCCAGCATATTTTATGCTTTTGTTATGCAAACGTGATTGACGGATGATCCACTCGGCGGTGTCAACTGCAAATTTATTTCATAGCTAAAGATGGGTCATATGTGGTAGATATCTGTATTTGAAATGCGATGTTTGCTTCTTAAAGTGCATTAACATTACTCTTTTAGAGCTTTTCAGAAAATTGTGATGCCACTATTGCGTCTGGGCATTATCCCGTGAAAGCTGCTGCCTGCTGGGAGCTTCATAAATGCATCCCCAATTGCCTCTTCCAGAGATTGCAAAAGAAGGTAGAAATGCAGAAAATCCTACACCATCAATAACGTGTTACAGTAGTCATATCGTATCAAAACACACATGATAGACCTACTGAGGAACCTGATGGTGGCAAGATATTCAGGATACCAACAAGGTAATTCCTTGGTGATTCCTTTCCGCTACACGGCCATTCCCTTCCCTTATCTCTTCTACGGTTGGGAGCCCTGGCAAACGGCTTTCACGAACGTAAATAATTCATGGATGACGTGGCCTACTCTGTCAGCCAATGAAGTATTTCACAGGTGTCCGGCGCTGAGGTCAGAATGTCAATGTGCATCATTCTGCATCTCAGCCAAACAGAAGCGCCACAAGACCACTCAATATTTAGCTGTTTAATTGAATGTCAACTCGTCTCGTGAGTGTTAAGGTAGATCATGGTATTCGCTATGATGATTCGCACCTGAATGTTTAAGTTTTGTCCAAATGAAAACGAGTATGTTACTATGTATACGTGGTAACGTCATCATAGGCTTCGTCATCAATCGCATTGATGTCGATACTCGATTGTGAAATGCTGCAAACCTGAAACTGGAATAACAGGCTGTGATCATACTAGACTGAGATGGTTGCTGAAAGGGAGTATCATATATCCTGCTAACATCTCTAATGGAAGATGAAAAATGGCAGCGTTGATGCAGAGAGTATGCCTACATCGTCAGCTGCAGAGACGGATAGTTGTATAACAATGCCCAGATATTATTTCACTACCACTTAAACTAACTGCCCATATCCCATATCCCATACAATATAGCGGACTGGTGTACAGACACGATTTGTTGAGCTACGAACTAAAGGCCGTATTCCCGTATAATATACTTAAGTTATAGTGTACAGTGTAGTATCCAAAGTGTATCTATAAGTAGAGTCTGACTGTTACGAGTTGCGATACAAGTTTCTGTGGGATCGATCAGATATTTTAAGATCATATCTGACTTTTTGAGGGAAATCCGTGCAAGGCGTAACCAGTCTTTGTTCGACACACCCAAGTTGGCAGACGTTGAAAAAACCGAGACAAAGAACTCTAATGAAACGACAGGTACTTTATCGGGCATTCAAGAATCGATAAAGATATTGATTGGAAGATTTGACATGTACAAAAGCTCAATTGAAACGATAAAGGAGGACGTTTATGGGGACGAAGGTATAGAGCAAAGGCTGAAATTTGTTGTCGACCAGTCCGAAGAAAATGTGAGCGAATTAGAACATGTACGAGAGGAAAATCGAGAACTAAAACAAGAGCTGACTCTCGTTAAAAGTCTACTGATCAATTTAGATAGAAAAGTTACGGCCCAAACTGCGGAAATACTGGACCTGAGATCCCGTGGTATGAGAGGGAATCTCATCCTTTAGAATTTAAAACTCTCTCGTGATGAAAATCCAGCAAATCTGAGAACTGTATTCTTTAATATTTTGAAAGGAGATCTCGGATTCAGTGAAAAAGAAACGTCCGAAATATACATCGATCGAATTCATCTACTGGTGTCTTGGTCAGCTCATCGGAAATTTCCTAGACCAGTTGTCGTGAAAACTTCCTTGTACGAACATAAGGAACTGATATTAAACCGGGCACACGAAAGGAAAAATTCACTGGCAAGCGGATGTAAAATTTATACTCAATTCCCCGAGGAAATAAGAGACAAACGACGACGACGACTGTACGAAATAAGGGACACTTATAAAGACAAAGGGGTCCAGTCGGGTTTCATTCGATAAACTGATTTTTGAGAATGGATCATTATACAGGGAACGGGTGAAACTTTCGCGGGCAGAAGAAATACTGGAGAAACCGACAGCGGCGGACAAGATTGAAAGCCCGATCGTTACAGGTTAATCCATTCAAGAAGAGGGAGTGACTTACTTAGCCACCGCGACAAAGGTGAAGTCGGTAAACGAGGTAAGAAAGTTTGCTAAAACTGTCACGAGAGACCCACAGCAGGCCAAGGCTCTATACAACACCATCGTGTACAGATATAGAGATAAAGACGGGAAACTTCACGACGGGTACGACGACGGGAATAACACGGGAGCGGGTCAAAACATCTTGAATCAACTTCGAGACGACAACAACACGGACGGCTGTGCAATTTTTGTTACAGTGTGGGGAACCGGCAGTCCACTCGGTTGGAAACGCTTCCAACTGTCCACAAGAGCCGCAAAAACCGCGGTGGAAAATCTGTAAATTGGTGAATGAAAACCAACTAAAACGTTAACAGTGAACAAAAATGGACTATTGAGTGACATTAAAGCTACAAAATGCAAGCTAGAACATTTGTAGACTGGAAATATGATAGACTAATCAGAACAGTCCAGTTGCAAAGAAAAGTACAGGGGTTAACCCTATCTGGCCTGGGCTTTTTGGGACCTGTCCAGGCCTGGGGGGGGCCGAAATGGCCCCCCTAATTATTTTTCTTACCCCTTGAGATAGGGAGCTGAAACTTATTACACTATACCCTTGGGTCAAGCTCTACCAGAAAATGTAAAAAAATCCAAGATGGCCGCTTTGATGACGTCACAGTGACGCCATTTTGAAAAACGCATTTTTTGGTCGATTTTTTGGTCAGATTTTCCGAATTTTTTATTTTTGCAATTTCTCCACAAAAACTGCATGAAAAATTAGCAAATATTAATGTGATATGAAATAAAATAGTTTCTGCCCACTTTTCATTGCGGAAAAGCAGAAATTTTGAAGAAATATGACAAAAACATCACTTTTCTGGTACACCACGTGGCCGCCATCTTGAATTTACCCATGATCCTCTGCTCGGGGGGTTATGAAAATAGGCTCAAAATGACACCAATAAGACAAACGATAAAGTCACGGAGTTTCAGCTCTCCATTTTTTGCCGTTCCGGAGATAGTGCAGAAAGTTTGGTAGGGGGGGCCATAATGGCCCCCCCCCAGGCCAGGTAGGGTTAAAGGGTATAAATACCGGAACAATTTGACATTACTGACAGTACTTCAGGTGAATGTGACGACAATAACATGTCTGTTCCATACTGAGAATCAGTAAGAATGAAAAATTTAATTATTCATATAATCTATATAAAATATGATAAATATATTAACCTTATCGCTAACTATAGAGTCATGAAAGCTAGAGACCATATTGACAATATAGTACATTATCTGTACTACATTCGCATACCTGTATATGTGCGATTATCTTGTATATATAGGTATTGTATAAATTTGTGCGTATAAAGAAGTATATGGAAATGACTGCAAAATGTAAATCAGTACCTTTTTGGACTGGCAATACATTAAACTATAGTTTCTACTACAGGTGATACATGTATTATCTGTGCTATATTCATTTAAATATATTCATGCAATCAACTTAATTATATAGAGTATAAGCCATGCCAACAAGTTTCATGTGTATTAAGTAAAAGAAATAGTAACACTGCAATATACAAACCAGGACATGTTTGGACTGGTAATACATTAAACTACAGTTTCTGGCTACAGTTGATGCATGTATTATCTGTACTACATTCGTATACATGTATAACAGTTTAGTTCAAACTCCTTTTATTGTACCATAAATGCACATGGGATTTGGGTAAAACAAATGTATAATATAGGCAGGCAATATATGTATGTACATAAAATGCACGCCGTTAAGTTTATATGCATATCAAGCATGTAGAACATGATATTTGCAATACCGGAACAATTTGACAAAATTGACATTAATATAACTTTGTTCCATTAGGCAAAAAGGACGTGAATGACAACTGATTCAGTAATATATTCAATATTGTTTTCTTGACGGATATACTTCCCAGTAGCTTTTGAAGTCAGTAAAGTCAGTGGTCATATCGGTATTACATTACAATATAGTTTTTCCTACATACATGTTTAATCTGTACTAGGGTACCATTAATGTATAATCTATGCAATCTATATATGTCTGCAATGAACGCCTAATCTAAAAATATGCATAGATTGATAGGATTTTCAATCAAGATACACGTATATAATATTTTATATACCAGTATTTTAAATAGTGTGTAACACAAATAATCGGACATCAAACGGTGTAAATATATACTACCGTTTGGTAAAATGGCTATACCGGGTCTGTTATTGGTAGAGTCTCTAGTTTCTCTTTCCACTGGAAGAGAAAAAAATCATAACGCAACCATTCAAGCTTGCAAATATTCCCTGCGTTTTCTAGATATTTTTTTGTCTGTATTCTTTGCAAATATCTCCTGCTGTTTTTAGTTTTTTTTTATTAATTTCTTTTTTATTATTATCATTATTATTATTAATATATATATATATATATATATGTATATATATATATATATATATATATATAAGAAATAAAACTACACAAAATGTAGAGTTAGAGCTAAACTGAATATTGCTCTGCTAAACCGGTTTCGTCCATTTTATGGACTTTTCAATAGCAATAATAAATTTATTCATATGTAAGGCTATATATACATATAGTTGCCTTGTAGTTGAACATGTTAAAACGCATTTTTATATACTAATTGGACATTGGAGACATACATATTTACAATATAATGCAGTAGACAAAAGGTAAAACAGTTTGATATAATCCGACAATGATATATAGAACAAAACAGAACATTAGATGACATGTCCGTTGAGGCAGTATTGCCTGACAAGTCCAAACTTGATAAATACATGATTAATATATATTTTCACTTCTTTTTTCCAGGATGTATTTTTTCTACTATTATTATTTCTGTTTAATTCCTTTGTCCTTGTCTGTGCCTTTCCTTCCTATCCTCCTGGATAAAATCTAACCAAAACTAGCAGGAGGCCAGCTAGCACAACCTTATTCGCCCCTCGTCCAAAAATGTTCCCTTCTGATAATATTGGTTCAGACGTGCCTTTTTTATTGTATCTAAAATACCTCTAAATGTATACGTTGCCGTTATGATACCGGTTATTTTGTTGGTTATAACTGTATGTAAATAGTTTGTCTCAGTTAACTGTATGTGCAAGATTCTCATTAACTATGTAAATACGTAAGGTATATGTTTCTCTGGAGTCGTTTAGTCGTTAATCTATCAAAGCGGGGAATACGGCCTTTATCTCAGTTTCGCTAACTATGTTTTTGTTGTTTCATATTGTAGTGTATATGTGTGTGAAAATGCGTGTGTGTGGGTGTGTGTGATAAGTGTGGAGTATACAAACTGTCAGGTGAACACGCATCTAAAATTAATACTAAGTGTGAAACTGCTATAGTGATTTCTAATTTGAATTGTAATGATGAAATCCCGAACTATCTTTGCCCTACCCAGTCAGGCTTTAATTGCGTACAGTTGATATTTTCATGCATCAGCGGAACATAATAACAACAAAAAATGACTGACAACGTGCGTATCGTGTCTATGAATTGTCAAGGGTTGGCTGACAAAAAAAAAGAGAACACATGTTTTTCATTATTTTAAAAAGAAAAACTATTCTATTATTTGTTTACAAGATACCCACAGCGATGCAAAATATCAGGACATAATAAAGCAAGAATGGCATCATGACGCCTGGGTAAGCTCCTTCTCGTCTAGAGCTCGGGAGTTATAATATTAATGAACAATAATTTTGATTATAAAGTCCATAATGCAGAAATCGATTCACAAGGCAATTATAATATTATTGATATGGAAATCTCCGAAGTACCTGTTACGCTTGCTAGCATATATGGGCCCAACACAGATAAACCTTCATTCTACAACACAATAAATAGGAAAATACAAGAAATCGGAAATCCCTCAGTCATCATATGTGGAGATTGGAACCTTGTTCTGAATCCGTCAAAGGATACTGACAATTATCAACACGTAAATAACCCTAATGCTCGCCAAACTGTACTGAATATCATAAACGACAGTGACTATGTGGATGTTTGGAGAACTACGCACGAATCTCAACGAAAATACACCTCGAGACGTAGAAATCCTAGAAAGCAAGCTAGACTCGACTTTTTCATTGTTAGTTCTGACATTTTCATTATTGCAACTAATTCGCGGATCGAACCAGGATACAGAACAGATCATTCAGCAATTACATTAGAATGCAGCTTTACAAATTCAGAAAGGGGAAGAGGGTATTGGAAATTAAATTGTTCCTTACTAAAAGAAAAAAAATATCTTGATATGATCAAATCACTAATTAACCAAACTGTCGATGAATATACTCCGCTACCTTACAATCTCGACAGCCTTCCTAATATTGCTAAGCAAGACTTACAATTGTGTATAGACGATCAATTGTGTTTGGACACGTTACTAATGAAAATTAGGAGAGAAACAAATATTCTTCAACAAAGAAAAAGGAAGATCGGAAAAGGGAAGAAAAGTTGGAAACAGACATCCAAGCACTTGAAGAAGAAATAAAAAAAAACTACACCAATATAGAGGAAACTAAATTGAATATGTTAAACATAGCTAAAAAAGAACTTGAAAATCTCAGAAAAAAAGAAATTGAGGGTATAATGGCCAGGACAAAGGCAGACTGGGAGGGATCTGGGGAAAAGCCGACTAAATATTTTTTAGGGCTGGAAAAAAGAAATTACACAAATAAACTAATAAAAAGGTCAACGCTCGATGACGGAAAAAATACATAATACAACAGATATTTTACACGCACAAAAAGAGTTTTATAAGGACTTGTATCCAAAGCAAGTTGAACGAAGAAGGATGTTTCTGATTTCTTAAATAAGCTCAAAATGAACGGATTAAATGATATAGAATCCAACAAATTAGAGGGAGAAATAACATATACTGAGTTGAACCATGCTCTAAAAAATATGAAAAATGACAAAAGTCCAGGGCGTGATGGATTTCCATCAGAATTCTATAAAGTATTTTGGAAAGATATAGGGCATTTTATTTTGAGATAAATAAACTTAGGGTTTCGAAGGGGGGAATTATCCATAACTCAGAAACAAGGGGTCATAACATGTGTACCAAAATCAAATAAGGCCAGAAACTTTATGAAAAACTGGCACCCCATTACATTGTTAAACGTTAGTTATAAATTCACCAGTGCATGTATCACAAACAGATTAAAGACTGTACTTGATAAATTAGTTAATGAAGAGCAGAAGGGGTTTATCTCGGGCAGATATATTGGGGAAAATATACGAATTTTATATGATCTTCTATTGAAACAAAAGATAGAGATATACCTGGTTTCTTATTATCTATTGATTTTGAAAAAGCATTCGACTCTGTCTCTTGGAACTTTATCCACGAGGTATTGAAATCCCTAAATTTTGGAGAAAATTTTCAAAAATGGATTAAATTATTTCTCACTAATATAAATACTTGCGTCATTCAGAATGGTAATATCTCCTCATTCTTTACATTACATCGTGGTTGTCGGCAAGGAGACCCAATTTCGCCGTATATTTTTCTGTTATGCGCGGAAGTGCTTGGCAATATGATCAGAAATAATAAAAATATTAATGGAATAAATATTGGCGGAACTGAGTTTATGATCAGTCAATACGCCGATGACACTCAGCTAATTCTTGATGGTTCAGAAGACTCCTTAAATGAGGCAATACAATGTATTACACTATTTTATAGATATTCAGGTCTTAAAATTAATATTGAAAACACGAAAGCTATTTGGATAGGATCCCTATCTGGGTCGAATTTAAAGCTGTGCGCTGAAATAAATCTTGACTGGGTAAATGACTTTACTGTATTGGGTATCAACTTCTCCATAGTCAATTTTCACGATATTTGGAAAATCAACTATCTCGCCAAATTAAATGATCGGAAGAAAGAACTTCCATAATGGAGGCTCAGAAATCTGACACTATTGGGGAAAATCACAATTATAAAACCACTTGCTCTATCTAAATTGATACACCTTTTCCTTGCCTTGCAAAACCCACCTGAAAACCCACCGATAGAATTAAAAGAATCATAATACATAATAACACGCGAGTACAAGTTTGGAGGCTTGAGAATGATCAATCTTATACCATTCATTCAATCTCTCAAGATCTCTTGGATGCGGCGCCTCATATTTAAGAGTCAAAAATGAAAACAATTATTTGAATCGGAAAGCTTTGAAAAACTCTGTAATACGGGAGCAGAATACGTGAAAGTTATTATGCAGAAAATCAATAATCCATTCTGGAAAGACGTACTCAATGCTTGGGGTGTTCTCCAGAAAAAAATAAACAGAAGACAGGCAACTGATATATTTAACGTACCAATTTGGTATAATTCAAATTTGGTATAACACACAAATCAAATATGTACGGGATTTAATTGACTCAAATGGCAATGTTTTGAATTTCTCTGAATTGAAGAAAATATATAACATAAATGGTACTTACTTGGACTATAATCGACTGATTAACAATATACCTAAAGACGAATTAAAACAGAGTTCTGCACTGCCCCATACTAACTATTTATTTTCAAACCTTGGTAAGGCAAGAAAAGGGAGGTAGATGCTTTTATGATATATTAAACAATGAGCAGTACTGCTCGCCAAATTCAATGCAGAAATGAGAGGGTTATTTAGACAGTGAAAGGAAAATAAATTGGGCGAATGTCCATGCCTCAACATTCCATTGCACTAATCATACAGCTCTGAGAGACTTCCAATATAAAACTTTGCATAGGATTCTTGCCACAAAGACTTTTCTGAAAATTTTTTGGATTTATAGACGACGATATCTGTGACTACTGTGGAACTGAGGTTGAGACCATAGAGCATCTCTTAATAAAATGCCCCAAAGTTAAAACGCTTTGGCAAGAATTGGAAAAATGGCCTCAGGAAACGGCAAAGATGAGGGGAAGGATATCCGACGATAAAATAATTCTGGGTTGGGATAAAGACCAGTGTCTAATGAACACATTCATGTTGTTAACAAAGAAATATATCTTTAAAACTAGACCTGAAAAGCGTGTTCATATTAAGGCACTTATTAATATTTGTTTAATCATTACACGGCAGAAAAAATATATCACCAATATCACGAATAATAGCAGTATGTTTAACAAGAGATGGTGTTTATTTGAAAATTATTTTAAAACACTGGAATAACTTTGTATTGTGCTAGAAGTTTGGAATACATAGGGTACATGAAAGGTATGACTGTGTGAGTGGCAATATGTGGGAGTAAAGAGTGATAATTGAAATATGGTAGTCGTATGTATATAATTTTCTAATAGATTAATTATCTACAATGGTATTGAATTATTATTATTATTGTATGAATGAAACCCTTATTCCCAAGACACTAATAACACAAATTTTTACACAGGCATATAGTATTTTATGCAAGGAAAATTGAAAACCGTTTGGAATGATGCTGAAATTAAAGACATTATGATGTCCGTTTCATATCATCAAATCTGGTTGAACGTTTCTATTGTTCGTATACTAAAATCTCCATACAGCCTCATCATTACTTTTGACAATTGTCGTTTCTGGATTGGTTCAATAGTTTGATATCCATTTTACATCACATACCATGCAATTATGGTTAGAAACAATTTCCTTCTGACAAAACCGATCAGACGCATTTTATTGAATTGAACAGAATAGCCTTCAGATTTGAATTCTTGGTGGTTTTGGTGGTTAAATCTGATGAAGTTCCTTTGTCTCTTCCATCCACTGGCTGTGCCTTATTTAATACCACACCAAAACGCCGTGGTGAAGTAACTGGAGTTTATCTTCGTTGAAAACTTGACCCGAACATCATCGCGCACTACTCCTGCCACATATTCGATATTCTACTCCTGTCAACAAGATTCTGGTTTCGTTCTTAGCACACATTCAGGTTCTCGCGCCGGAGCGAGATATTACCAAGTTCCAGTATGTATTTGGGGTGGACAGTCAGCAATCATGATACATGTTTCACAGGAAATGTACGTACTCCATGTCGAGTAGAAATTGTCAACACAAAATAGTAAAATTAGATCGACAGTCCACTTTTACAAAACATTACATTAACATTGTACATTAAATTTGCCTCGCTCTCCCATCGCTTGGCAAGTTTTTGCGTCGAAGAACCTACTATTATATTAATCAATGGGATATTGTCATCTTAATATAACTGCCCTCATTCAACCCAAAATGGTGAACAACACCTCCAGCTCACACACACTTATAACGAAAAAGATATATGTGTCACGCTGGCGAGATACGATGCTGTAATTAAACGGTTTATCATTTTATTTAACATTTTATAATAGCACAGGTCTAAAATATATAGGGTAAAATCGTTTAGCTCTTTAGACATGGGTTTAAAGAAAATATCTGGTGGTCATACCGCGCCACCCCCCACGTCTTGGAGTAAGGATAACTTCAGGTTTCATAAAACGAGCTATAATTACCCTTAAGCTACTGATCTTCAAGGTTATAACCTATGGGTAGCAACTACATAATAATATCACTTTAGGAAACATTGGTGAAATCTGCTACCTCAAATGTAGCAGCTAAATAGGAAGTATGTATTGAAAATAGAATAAAAGGCCGCCAAAAACTGATTTTTGTATCTAAAATACCTCTAAATGTATACGTTGCCGTTATGATACCGGTTATTTTGTTGGTTATAACTGTATGTAAATAGTTTGTCCCAGTTAACTGTATGTGCAAGATTCTCATTAACTATGTGAATACGTAAGGTATATGTTTCTTTGGAGTCGTTTAGTCGTTAATCTATCAAAGCGGGGAATACGGCCTTTATCTCAGTTTCGCTAACTATGTTTTTGTTGTTTCATATTGTAGTGTATATGTGTGTGAAAATGCGTGTGTGTGGGTGTGTGTGATAAGTGTGGAGTATACAAACTGTCAGGTGAACACGCATCTAAAATTAATACTAAGTGTGAAACTGCTATAGTGATTTCTAATTTGAATTGTAATGATGAATGCCCTACCCAGTCAGGCTTTAATTGCGTACAGTTGATATTTTCATGCATCAGCGAAACATAATAACAACAAAAAAATGACTGACAACGTGCGTATCGTGTCTATGAATTGTCAAAGGTTGGCTGACAAAAAAAAAGAGAACACATGTTTTTCATTATTTTAAAAAGAAAAACTATTCTATTATTTGTTTACAAGATACCCACAGCGATGCAAAATATCAGGACATAATAAAGCAAGAATGGCATCATGACGCCTGGGTAAGCTCCTTCTCGTCTAGAGCTCGGGAGTTATAATATTAATGAACAATAATTTTGATTATTAAGTCCATAATGCAGAAATCGATTCACAAGGCAATTATAATATTATTGATATGGAAATCTCCGAAGTACCTGTTACGCTTGCTAGCATATATGGGCCAACACAGATAAACCTTCATTCTACAACACAATAAATAGGAAAATATAAGAAATCGGAAATCCCTGTCATCATATGTGGAGATTGGAACCTTGTTCTGAATCCGTCAAAGGATACTGACAATTATCAACACCCTAGTGCTCGCCAAACTGTACTGAATATCATAAACGACAGTGACTATGTGGATGTTTGGAGAACTACGCACGAATCTCAACGAAAATACACCTCGAGACGTAGAAATCCTAGAAAGCAAGCTAGACTCGACTTTTTCATTGTTAGTTCTGACATTTTCAATATTGCAACTAATTCGCGGATCGAACCATGATACAGAACAGATCATTCAGCAATTACATTAGAATGCAGCTTTACAAATTCAGAAAGGGGAAGAGGGTATTGGAAATTAAATTGTTCCTTACTAAAAGAAAAAAAATATCTTGATATGATCAAATCACTAATTAACCAAACTGTCGATGAATATACTCCGCTACCTTACAATGTCGACAGCCTTCCGAATATTGCTAAGCAAGACTTACAATTGTGTATAGACGATCAATTATGTTTGGACACGTTACTAATGAAAATTAGGAGAGAAACAATTAAATATTCTTCAACAAAGAAAAAGGAAGATCGGAAAAGGGAAGAAAAGTTGGAAACAGACATCCAAGCACTTGAAGAAGAAATAAAAAAAAACTACACCAATATAGAGGAAACTAAATTGAATATGTTAAATATAGCTAAAAAAGAACTTGAAAATCTCAGAAAAAAAAGAAATTGAGGGTATAATGGCCAGGACAAAGGCAGACTCGGAGGGATCTGGGGAAAAGCCGACTAAATCTTTTTTAGGCCTGGAAAAAAGAAATTACACAAATAAACTAATAAAAAGGTCAACGCTCGATGACGGAAAAAATACATAATACAACAGATATTTTACACGCACAAAAAGAGTTTTATAAGGACTTGTATCCAAAGCAAGTTGAACGAAGAAGGATGTTTCTGATTTCTTAACCCTACCTGGCCTGGGGGGGCCATTATGGCCCCCCCTACCAAACTTTCTGCACTATCTCCGGAACGGCAAAAAATGGAGAGCTGAAACTCCGTGACTTTATCGTTTGTCTTATTGGTGTCATTTTGAGCCTATTTTCATAACCCCTCGAGCAGAGGATCATGGGTAAATTCAAGATGGCGGCCACGTGGTGTACCAGAAAAGTGATGTTTTTGTCATATTTCTTCAAAATTTCTGCTTTTCCGGAATGAAAAGTGGGCAAAAACTATTTTATTTCATATCACATTAATATTTGCTAATTTTTCATGCAGTTTTTGTGGAGAAATTGCAAAATTAAAAAATTCGAAAAATCTGAAAATGTCGTTTTTCAAAATCGCGTCACTGTGACGTCATCAAAGTGGCCATCTAGGATTGTTTTACATTTTGTGCTAGAGCTTGACCCAAGGGTATAGTGTAATAAGTTTCAGCCCCCTATCTCAAGGGGTAAGAAAACTAATTAGGGGGGCCATTTTGGCCACCCCCCAGGGCTGGACAGGTCCCAAAAAGCCCAGGCCAGATAGGGTTAAATAAGCTCAAAATGAACGGATTAAATGATATAGAATCCAACAAATTAGAGGGAGAAATAACATATACTGAGTTGAGCCATGCTCTAAAAAATATGAAAAATGACAAAAGTCCAGGACGTGATGGATTTCCATCAGAATTCTATAAAGTATTTTGGAAAGATATAGGGCATTTTATTTTGAGATAAATAAACTTAAGGTTTCGAAGGGGGGAATTATCCATAACTCAGAAACAAGGGGTCATAACATGTGTACCAAAATCAAATATGGCCAGAAACTTTATGAAAAACTGGCGCCCCATTACATTGTTAAACGTTAGTTATAAATTAACCAGTGCATGTATCACAAACAGATTAAAGACTGTACTTGATAAATTAGTTAACGAAGACCAGAAGGGGTTTATCTCGAGCAAATATATTGGGGAAAATATACGAATTTTATATGATCTTCTATTTGAAACAAAAGATAGACATATACCTGGTTTCTTATTATCTATTGATTTTGAAAAAGCATTCGACTCTGTCTCTTGGAACTTTATCCACGAGGTATTGAAATCCCTAAATTTTGAAGAAAATTTTCAAAAATGGATTAAATTATTTCTCACTAATATAAATACTTGCGTCATTCAGAATGGTAATATCCCCTCATTCTTTACATTACATCGTGGTTGTCGGCAAGGAGACCCAATTTCGTCGTATATTTTTCTGTTATGCGCGGAAGTGCTTGGCAATATGATCAGAAATAATAAAAATATTAATGGAATAAATATTGGCGGAACTGAGTTTATGATCAGTCAATACGCCGATGACACTCAGCTAATTCTTGACGGTTCAGAAGACTCCTTAAATGAGGCAATACAATGTATTACACTATTTTATAGATATTCAGGTCTTAAAATTAATATTGAAAAAACGAAAGCTATTTGGATAGGATCCCTATCTGGGTCGAATTTAAAGCTGTGCGCTGAAATAAATCTTGACTGGGTAAATGACTTTACTGTATTGGGTATCAACTTCTCCACAGTCAATTTTCACGATATTTGGAAAATCAACTATCTCGCCAAATTAAATGATCGGAAGAAAGAACTTCAAAAATGGAGGCTCAGACACTATTGGGGGAAAATCACAATTATAAAATCACTTGCTCTATCTAAATTGATACACCTTTTCCTTGCCTTGCAAAACCCACCTGAAAACCCACCGATGGAATTAAAAGAATCATAATACATAATAACACGCGAGTACAAGTTTGGAGGCTTGAGAATGATCAATCTTTTACCATTCATTCAATCTCTCAAGATCTCTTGGATGCGGCGCCTCATATTTAAGAGTCAAAAATGAAAACAATTATTTGAATCGGAAAGCTTTGAAAAACTCTGTAATACGGGAGCAGAATACGTGAAAGTTATTATGCAGAAAATCAATAATCCATTCTGGAAAGACGTACTCAATGCTTGGGGTGTTCTCCAGAAAAAAATAAACAGAAGACAGGCAACTGATATATTTAACGTACCAATTTGATATAATTCAAATTTGGTATAACACACAAATCAAATATGTACGGGATTTAATTGACTCAAATGGCAATGTTTTGAATTTCTCTGAATTGAAGAAAATATATAACATAAATGGTACTTACTTGGACTATAATCGACTGATTAACAATATACCTAAAGACGAATTAAAACAGATTTCTGCACTGCCCCATACTAACTATTTATTTTCAAACCTTGGTAAGGCAAGAAAAGGGAGGTAGATGCTTTTATGATATATTAAACAATGAACAGTACTGCTCGCCAAATTCAATGCAGAAATGAGAGGGTCATTTAGACAGGGAAAGGAAAATAAATTGGGTGAATGTCCATGCCTCAACATTCCATTGCACTAATCATACAGCTCTGAGAGACTTCCAATATAAAACTTTGCATAGGATTCTTGCCACAAAATCTTTTCTGAAAAAAATTGGATTTATAGACGACGATATCTGTGACTACTGTGGAACTGAGGTCGAGGCCATAGAGCATCTCTTAATAAAATGCCCCAAAGTTAAAACGCTTTGGCAAGAATTGGAAAAATGGCCTCAGAAAACGGCAAAGATGAGGGGAAGGATATCCGACGATAAAATAATTCTGGGTTGGGGTAAAGTCCAGTGTCTAATGAACACATTCATGTTGTTAACAAAGAAATATATCTTTAAAACTAGACCTGAAAAGCGTGTTCATATTAAGGCACTTATTAATATTTGTTTAATCATTACACGGCAGAAAAAATATATCACCAATATCACGAATAATAGCAGTATGTTTAACAAGAGATGGTGTTTATTTGAAAATTATTTTAAAACACTGGAATAACTTTGTATTATGCTAGAAATTTGGAATACATAGGGTACATGAAAGGTATGACTGTGAGAGTGGCAATATGTGGGAGTAAAGAGTGATAATTGAAATATGGTAGTAGTATGTACATAATTTTCTAATAGATTAATTATCTACAATGGTATTGAATTACTATTATTATTGTATGAATGAAACCCTTATTCCCAAGACACTAATAACACAAATTTTTACACAGGCATATAGTATTTTATGCAAGGAAAATTGAAAACCGTTTGGAATGATGCAGAAATTAAAGACATTATGATGTCCGTTTCATATCATCAAATCTGGTTGAACGTTTCTATTGTTCGTATACTAAAATCTCCATACAGCCTCATCATTACTTTTGACAATTGTCGTTTCTGGATTGGTTCAATAGTTTGATATCCATTTTACATCACATACCATGCAATTATGGTTAGAAACAATTTCCTTCTGACAAAACGGATCAGACGCATTTTATTGAATTGAACAGAATAGCCTTCAGATTTGAATTCTTGGTGGTTTTGGTGGTTAAATCTGATGAAGTTCCTTTGTCTCTTCCATCCACTGGCTGTGCCTTATTTAATTACAAGCGTCTAGTCCGTCATTCATAATCCAGCCGTCGTCCATTAGAGAATATCCGCGTCCATAATCCAAAGACCTATTCCATTTTCCACATAACAGTATTAGCGCCAAATTCAAAAAGACAATCATAGTGTCCATAAACATAGGCTTGTTTCCTACAAGAGAGAAGCGGTCAACAGTTTTCAATGATGCCGGCAAGACATCATGATGTTCCAAAAATATCAAATCCGTATCGCTGATCAGTATTCTTAATCCATAATATTCGTTATAGAGTCACGCTTTGATTGTGTCTGTTCATATGAGTACCATGAGGATCTTGAAGTACATGGGTTCACACGGCCCCTAGCCCCGGGTTAAGCGGAATTAGACACATGTTACGAAACGTAGCCCCATAGATCTTGCACGCTACGTTCGTATTTTGCTATCAGCATGCGATATGTATCGCCAAATTTGAGAAACTTTGAGTGGAGGCGCTTGGTGGAATAGCCCTGTTTTATAAGTTTCTGCAACAATGTTTTGTGACGTGATTAAAATCATCACATTTAACACAGGATCTAGCAAATGCTACTAAGCGAGATATGTATACGCCATATGCAGGTCCCACTGGAATATTACTATCCAGAAAGGGATAGTTTACGATGTCGAAATTGTAATCATCTCTTTTGTCATAAAATCGACGAGAGAGAATGCCCGCTTCATTTTTATAGAGATAGAGATCTAAATAAGATGTGCCTGTAGGGCTATCTGTAGTTTCCTTCAAATCCAGTGAAGGTGGATATATATCCTTCACTGCGTCATTTATATAGCGATTATCCACAGCGAGAAGATCGTCTATATGGCGTTTGGTGAATGAGAAGGAACGGGCTTTGAATGGATCGGTTTTTGAAAGCGCCTGCATATAGTCATATTCATAAGAGAACAGATACAGGTCAGCCAACAGGGGTGCACAATTAGTACCCATTGGAATACCTATATGCTGCTGATATATTGTGTTGCCAAATTTCACATAGATATTTTTAATGAGAAATTCAAGCAACTCTATAAACAAAGAAACATCCCATGAATGATATCTCTTGTATGTAGTCGAGCTAAAGAATGCTTTATGGCTTCCGACATTAATATATCTACGATCAGTTTTCTTGAACACAGATACACTATTAATGAACTTAGACGGTCAATAAGGTCCTGATGAGGGATTGTAGTATAGAGAGTCGAGAAATCCCATGTGGATACATGTCTGTACGGTATGTGACCTTTTGCATCAAGCTCTTCCGTAAGACATTTTGAGTTTTTCAATATCCACATACATTCAACGCCAGAGTTCTTAGAAATAGTGGCGCAATACCTTTCCCAAAATGCTTTTACCTCCTGAAGGGCCCTCGTCAATAGGGTTGAAAGAAGCTTGTTGTGCAGCTTCTAGAACCAGCTATGAATCTAGCTTTGTATGGTGATTTATGCATTTTGGGAGTCCAGTATATTTTTGGTATATCGTTATGATTGGTTGGCAGACAAATACCTCTTTCCCTGAAAAACTTTTTGTGATTGTTAAATAAATCTTACAGAGTAAATGCAGTTTGGGAGTAAGTAGACGTATTTGATGAAGATATGTCTACACTCAATTCTTGAACCAGCACCTGGTAATAGTAATATTTACATATGAATATTATATTATTCGGAGCTTTGTCTGCTGGGACTATGACGAATTTACTCTGGAGATTTGCTAGAACTTCTTGCGAATTGAAGTTTCTCCAGAACTTGTTTTGCTTGGGGAAGAGTACTTCTGTCAATATGGCGGATTGTTTCAACGACCTTGCTCTTGGTGAGGTCCAGCCAATCAGCGAGTACTGTAGGTTCAACTTTTTCTCGCTTAGACCAATCAATAACGTGCTGTTCCAATGCAGACAGGACTATCTTCTGGTCAGCCTTCAGATTTATTCTTCTTGGCTCTCTATATTTAGGTCCTTTCATCAGGAGTAATTTCAGATCCTTATCACTCACCACATCAAGGTCACCAGTCACAATATGTTTGCATGGTGTATAGATAAAGTTCGACGATTCACAATCACAACTATAGCCTCTTGACGTGTATAAGTTCCAGTCAAACTTCCTGACAGCTTTAGAGTAATTGAATATTTTGGTGGCTATAGATTTAGTGTACTTATATGAAATGCAAGGAGGTTCACCAAAACGCCGTGGTGAAGTAACTGGAGTTTATCTTCGTTGAAAACTTGACCCGAACATCATCGCGCACTACTCCTGCCACATATTCGATATTCTACTCCTGTCAACAAGATTCTGGTTTCGTTCTTAACACACATTCAGGTTCTCGCGCCGGAGCGAGATATTACCAAGTTCCAGTATGTATTTGGGGTGGACAGTCAGCAATCATGATACATGTTTCACAGGAAATGTACGTACTCCATGTCGAGTAGAAATTGTCAACACAAAATAGTAAAATTAGATCGACAGTCCACTTTTACAAAACATTACATTAACATTGTACATTAAATTTGCCTCGCTCTCCCATCGCTTGGCAAGTTTTTGCGTCGAAGAACCTACTATTATATTAATCAATGGGATATTGTCATTTTAATATAACTGTCCTCATTCAACCCAAAATGGTGAACAACACCTCCAGCTCACACACACTTATAACGAAAAAGATATATGTGTCACGCTGGCGAGATACGATGCTGTAATTAAACGGTTTATCATTTTATTTAACATTTTATAATAGCACAGGTCTAAACTATATAGGGTACCCCCACGTCTTGGAGTAAGGATAACTTCAGGTTTCATAAAACGAGCTATAATTACCCTTAAGCTACTGATCTTCAAGGTTATAACCTATGGGTAGCAACTACATAATAATATCACTTTAGGAAACATTGGTGAAATCTGCTACCTCAAATGTAGCAGCTAAATAGGAAGTATGTATTGAAAATAGAATAAAAGGCCGGCAAAAACTGATTTTCCGTTTTATGGCGTCATAATGACGTCATCAAGTGATTTTGTTCATTTATGTTTACAGGTTTCTATAAACAATGACCTAAATGTAATGTGTGGAAAATCTCAGCCCTCTAGCAGCAAGAATAATAAAAATATTCGAGGAACCATAACCCACCCCCCATATTTGGGTTCCAAATGGGGGCGGGATAGGGTTCAGAAAGTGTGTTATAACTACCCATAAGTTGCCGATCTGCAACTGTTATCGCATATGGGTAACATCTACATAGAAATACCTCTTCAATGAACATGAATTAAATCTTGCATGCCAAGTAGTACCAGCATAATTTAAAAAGTCAATTTGAAAATGGACAAAAAAGAGACAATAAATGGTTCACTGGGTCAATACGTCACTGTGACGTCACCAAATGCTTCTGTGACATGATGTTTACTTGTTTCAATAGAAGAGCACGTATGTGCAAAGTTGCCGACGTTTTAAATATGTAGAGGGAAGCGTAAGAAAAATATCCGAAGGACTCTACCCCACCCCTCAAGTTTGGATTTAGAACCGGGAAAGGGGTACGGTTGAAAACGCTTGGTATACTACCATTAAGCTACCGATCTGCAACGGTTATCACATATGGATAACATCTACATACATATACCTCTTCGAAAAACATTACTAGAATTTGCCACCTCAGGTGGTACCAGTTTCGACTCTGGCCCATGAACTATACGATTACAATTTTGATCGTTCAGGACAATGACTTGTGAGTCCGTATATCAGTATTATTGGGAGCAATAATATTGGCTACATCTTGGTCTTCAGAAAACGCTATATATTTTCAGAGAGCAATTTCTCGGGCGTCTTCTTGACTGATTGTTTTGCTGATATAGAAGAGCTCGGAGCTTGAGGGATGGATTTGAGAGCTCGGAGATCGGGGAATGGAAGAGTTAAGAGCTCGGAGCTCGGGGATGTAACAGTTGAAAAGAGCTCGGAGCTCCGAGAATCACTAAAATAAATTCTTGTCTGTCTAAAGGCAATGAATATGACTCAGTCAACGTTCACGCTCAATATTCACCGGTATTAACCCTAACGCCCGCCAAATATCTCGAGAACGACAACAAGTGAGAGCTGACACTCCGCGACTTTGTAGTTTTCCATATTAGGTCAATTTTGGCCTATTTCATGGGTAAATTCTAGACGGCGGACATGTGGGGTACCAGAAAAGTGATGTTTTTTTTATTTTTATGCAAAATTTCTGCTTTCCGAGAGGAAAATGGATAAAACCTATTTTATTTAACATCAGATTAATATTTACTAATTTATCTTGCAGTTTTTGCGAAAAATTACATAAAGAGAAAAAAATCGGAAAATCTGATCGAAAAATTGACGTCACTGTGAAGTCATCAAAGTGTCCATCTTGGATTTTTTGTCATTTTCTGGTAGAGCTTGGCCCAAAGTTATAGTTTGGTAAGTTCCAGCTCCCTAGCTCAAGTGACAATAGAAACAATTAAGAGGGGGAGAAATGTCCCCCTGTGGGGGGCCTAATCGTGTATTGTGCCTAAACGTGTCAGCGTCAAATCGTGAAAAGTAATTGCGCCCAATAACGTGTTGAGCCTAATCGTGTAGAAAATTTGCGCTTAATGGTGGAAATGCGCCTAATTGTGTACGAAATTTGCGTCTATTAATGTATATGCGCCTAATCGTGCAAGGACGCTGCGTTTAATCATGTAACTGCTCCTAGTCATATGAACCATCTTGCGCCTAATTCGGCGTTGCGCCTAATCGTGTAGAAAAATTGCTCCAAATTGTGGAAATGCGCCTATTCGTGTAGGAGATTTGCTCCTAATTGTGGAAATGCGCCTTTTCCTGAAAGAAATATGCGTCTAATCGTGGAAACACGCTTATTCGTGGAAATCATTTTGCGCCTTATGCGTTGCGCCTAATCGTGTAGAAAAGTTGCATCTAACTTTGGAAATGTGCCTAGTCGTGTATAGAGGCTGCGCCTAAACGTGCACAACGTGAAGACATAGAAGTGTCTATAGAAGTGGCAGGTTAATTGTGTTGGGAATTCAAAATAAAAACAACGAATAAAGGCGGTCGTATAAGCAGGTGTGGAGCGTGATAAGGAGAACTAGGATGAGAGAAATAGGAATTTCACTTAACGAGATCCTTGAAGACCAGCATTCGCAATATAATAGTATGGGCCGACTGCGCAAGAACACGACCAAAGAGTAGTGTAAGAAGTCTAATTGGGGTAGTGTAGGCAGGTGTAGAGTCTTATACGGTGACCCCGTGAAGCGAGTTGCATCAAACGAGAGCCCGGGGGCAGGGCACTAGAGTCGTATAGGCCGACTGCGTATGCGCGCACGGCATCTGAATGGTATATAAAGTCCAAATCGGTTGTATAGGGAAGTGTGGAGTGTGATACGGAGAACCAATGGGGTGAGAGACATGTGGGTTGCACTAAACGAATGCACTAGAGCCTGACATTCCCACTAGCGTAGTATAGGTTTACTTATCATGTGCGCACTTCCACAGAGTAGTGAAGAAAATCCAACACGGTTCGTATACGCAGGGGTTGCACAGATGTCACAAGTAGGTCACGTATCCAAGGTCATGCAAAATGCTCGCATAAGTAGATCAAAGGTCATCCAACATGGCGGCACAAGGTCAAAGATCAAGAAGTAGTACAGAAAGGGCAAACGAGGACGACTAGATGTCAGGGGCAGTGTGCATGACATCATGGAGCATCATACGGAAAACCAATGGGATGAGAAACCAGGAGGTTTCATCAATTTTCATCTCTGGCCAGGGTAGTTAGGTGAACTGAGCATATGCAGGATCGAGTGCGCATGTGAAGGTGTGGAGCGTGGCATGAAGAACCAGTAGGGCGAGAGACAAGGACTTTTCCTTGAACGAGAGCCTGGGAGCCTGACATTCCCACTAGGGCAGTTAGGCAGAATGTACATGCGCGCACGGTCAAGCAGTAGTATGCAATGTGTAAATTGTAAGCAGGTGTAGAGTGATACAGAGGACCAGTGGGGTGGGAGACATGGGGTTTTCATTGAACGAGAGCTCTTGAGTTCGACATTCGTCCGATAGTTCACTGGACTGGTCTGAGCAGGTTGGTTATTGGTAATTGGTTAGTGATCAGCCATGGTGACATCATCTGTAAGTTACTTCTGATGATAAGACGGGAGCCTTACGGACATGTTGCAAGCCTGAACATGTTGAGTGGACCAAGGAGAATCCAGTGTGTTTGTTCAACCAACCAGGACCTTAGATCAGACTAATCAGGAAGCTGGATTTCTCCGGTTTTAGTAATACACCATACACGAGCTCACACACAACCGCAACGATGGACGCGAGGCTTGAAAAATGCTTCAATGCTTTAGCGATTCAGGGCCATTTCAGGTCCGCTCCTCATCCTCTATTTCTGAGACCTGAATCCAGATGCTATTTGACGCCTAGCGGCGAAAATGATAGTGCAGATCAGGTACGGATTTTCGGGCGTCATGTGCGGAACCAGTGCTGATTGCGGGCGTCATATGCGGATCAAGTGCGGATTGCAGGCATCATGTGCGGTTCAAGTGCGCATGCACAGGAGTCACGTGACTCCTGGTTGACCTTTGACCTCAGGCCTTGGACTTCCTGTCAGCTGACTTCCGGTGGACTTCTGACCTTTTACCCACATATGACTTACCTCTGACAAATCTGGAGATGTTTTCGCTGGAGATGTCATCCTGTGCGGCGCATTATACAGAGAACTAACAGCTGGAGCGGCATGGTGGTTTCACCAAATGTATCCCTAGAGTAGTGAGGTGGACTGCGCATGCGATATATGGAGAACCAATGTGGTGAACGACATGGGATTTGCACCAAACGAGAGTCCGGAGACACGCATTCGCCCTGGGGTAAAATAGATCGACTGCTTATACGCGCAGAGTAGTATAGAAAGCAAAATACCGGTCGTATAGGAAGATGTGGAGCGCGATACGGAGAACCAGTGGACTGAGGGGCATGGAACCCAGGTATTGGCACCAGAGTAGGCCTAGCATAGGCTGACTGCGCATTCGCGTCCAGCCCCACCAGACAGATTTGGACAGGAGGCATTCCGCTGTTCTCATTGGTTGTTGACTGGATCAGTCAGATCGCAAAATTTTTCACGGTCTAAAAATAGATCGCTACAGCGCTATGAATACCAGTTCAGCACACAACTGTCACGATTGACACCAACCGTCTGAACGCTTCAACGCTTCCGCGCTTCAGGTCCACATCAGCTCCACTCTTCCTCCTCTGTTTCAGGGACCTTAGGTGTTGAGGCGTCTAGACACCCTTCGACGCCCAGCGGCGAAAACGAATAAAGAGTGGGTGGCGAAAACCACTCAACGCTTAAAGGGCGGGCGCTTAAACGCTTCAAATGCTGGATATAGGATGAGTTGTCTCTCCTTAGTACACAGGTGGTGCTACGATACAGTCGTCTTACGTGATATATTTCGAGTTGTCGCCCCTTAGCATACATTGTGGCGCTACAAGACATGACAGCTTATTATACGGGCTGATGACGTCACTCCCATGAGGGAAGTTCCCTCAAACTTTTCCAGGATGACGCCATCAGTTTGTGTAACCACCCCCACCGGCGTGCAGTCACGTAAACACGCACTGATGACGCCACCGTATGACGTCACCGTGACTCCTGGGTCACTTCTCATAAAATTGGCGGCAGTGACCTCTTCCGGAAGTCACGTGACCGGAAGTCGCTACTGCGCAGGCGCGCCCACACCCAAGCGCCCCATAACTCCTAGGCAATTTAACATTTTCCTACTACTTGAGTTGTCTCCCTTTAATATACAGATGGTCCTGCGAGATATGACAGCTCATTATACAGGATCGTGTGCGGGTCGCCATTTGCAATGTTGGCTATTTCGACTTTTGATTAGTGTATTCAAATTTTCAAAATTGAAGTGCAGGATTTTCATCAGTCGGTGGAAAAAAGTGGAAAAGTTCAAGTTGAGAATATTAAATACCTTACTCCAACTCCCGCGAGAATTATCTCTAAGGATAACACAAACAGTGGCGGACATCTTGTTTCAACTCTTTCACTTATACAAACACGTGGGGAAGATCCGATTCCCCATATCTACATTTTGCACGGGTTGAAATTGACCGATTTCGGAAACATTTCACCATGGTCAATTCAACGCTTTCATATTCTTTTGCAGTAATATTCCAGTGGGACCTGCATATGGCGTATACATATCTCGCTTAGTAGCATTTGCTAGATCCTGTGTTAAATGTGATGATTTTAATCAACGTCACAAAACATTGTTGCAGAAACTTATAAAACAGGGCTATTCCACCAAGCGCCTCCACTCAAAGTTTCTCAAATTTGGCGATACATATCGCATGCTGATAGCAAAATACGAACGTAGCGTGCAAGATCTATGGCGCTACGTTTCGTAACATTGTGTCTAATTCCGCTTAACCCGGGGCTAGGGGCCGTATGAACCCATGTACTTCAAGATCCTCATGGTACTCGTATGAACAGTCACAATCAAAGCGTGACTGAGGTACATCATTTTTAGATGACGACTCTATAACGAATATTATGGATTAAGAATACTGATCAGCGATACGGATTTGATATTTTGGAACATCATGATGTCTTGCCGGCATCATTGAAAATTGTTGACCGCTTCTCTCTTGCAGGAAGCAAGCCTATGTTTATGTATACTTTTGTCTTTTTGAATTTGGTGCTAATACTGTTATATGGAAATGGAATAGGTCTTTGGATTATGGACGCGGATATTCTCTAATGGACGACGGCTGGATTATGAATGACGGACTAGACGCTTGTAATTAGCTCCGAAAATGAAATGAATCAGAGCATGGATTTACGACAGATTATATCTGATATCCGTGAACTGTTCTTGTGGTTTGGTAGGTTCACAAATACAGTCGAAAAACTTGATTCGGGGTGGGCACAGCAATTCAATAAATAACAGTCTGGCTTGGAGCTATATTCTAGCCGCCCATCATGATGTTCCAATCTTCAAATCCGTATCCCTGCTCTTTAGTAGGGCGTTTTCATGACTACCTGATCAGCCTCTGCGTTTTCATGACTACCCGATCAGCCGCTATACACAATTAGGCGCATTTCCACTGTTAGATGCACATTTTCTACACGATTAGGCGCAACGCATAATTAGGCGCAAAATCATTTCCACGAATAAGCGCGTTTCAAAGATTAGACTCATATTTCTTACACGAATAGGCGCATTTCCACAATTAGGAGCAAATCTCCTACACGAATAAGCGCGTTTCCACAATTAGGAGCAATTTTTCTACACGATTAGGCGCAACGCCGAATTAAGCGCAAAATGGTTCATATGATTAGGAGCAGTTGCATGATTGCGGAGTTGCGGAGCCTCCTTACACGATTAGGCGCATTTACAAAAATAGGCGCAAATTCCGTACACAATTAGGCGCATTTCCACCATTAAACGCAAATTTCGTACACGATTAGGCGCAGTCACACTATTAAGCGCAAATTGTGTACACGATTAGGCACAACACGTTATTAGGTGCAATTTGTTTACACGATTTGGCACTCACACGATTAGGCGCAAATACACGATTAGGCCCCCCACAGGCATCCCTTAGGTAATCCTGGTACCTGCTCATATAACTTGTCGCTGGTGTGAAGTAGGTGGAGTTGATTGAGGATTCCACCAGTTTCATAATGCTGCCAATAGTTCAGGAGGTTTTTATGGTACGTCGGGATTCTGTAACTCTTCTCCTGATGGTGTCCATGGTCCGGTTTCTAGGGATGTTGGTTAAGAGGTCTACCACGTCGTAACTGATCATTCTGCCCGGGTTGGCGATTGGGAGGATTTTTTTCACAAAAATCAGTCGAATCTCTAATAAAGGAGTTGGCAGTCTTCCCTAGTGGTGCTAGCAGCTGGGTTAGGTGCTGGACCGTGCTGTTATGTACAGTATCTCTACTGCAGACCCACAATCTTACTTTGATGGGATCTTTGTGAATCCTGATTGTTGCTCGTGCATACGGTGGTTGAGGGTAAGATGTCATAAGTTTTTTTGTACAGGGCTAGGTCTATTTCTTTGTTGTCTTCTAGCTCTTTCACTAGGACGCGGTGGTCTTTGTCAATTGTGGAGGTTTAATAATACATTTAATAATTTGTATGTTGAGGTATCACCAAGCATCTGTGTTAACATGTCCTGGTACTCGGTCCTGTCAAAAATGACTGTGGCCTGACCCTTTTCTGCAGGAACTATGGTGATGGTTTGGTCAGATTTAAGTTCCCTGGTTGCTTGGCGTTCTCCTTTCGTGAGGTTGTCTCATTGTGGATGGGTCTTGTATAGAATGTCGGCAATCTGATGGCGTAGGTAGTCGACCCCCCCCCGGTGCTAAGTGATGTAGATCTGTCTCTATGTTGGTTATGAAATCGTCCTTGTTCTTGGGTAGAGGGGTCGGAATGAACTTAAGTCGCTTGGCCACTAGGGATTCTTGGCCCCTTGTAAGGGTTCTCTCGCTGAGGTTAATCACCGTTTTTTTTTTTGATAGGGTTGTTCTTGGAGCTGACGGCTGGGCGAACTTTGTTTGGTTGAGTGCTGATAACTTTTTGAGCTGGTTGGACTTGCTGGTGTCGTGGAGATTCCTGCTGGTCTCTGTATTTAGCATAGGTCGTGGTACAGTTGGGGTTGTAGAGCGGCCTGAAGTTGGGATTGACGGTTGATGATTTTCCACAGTCGTATGGCCTTAACTTTCGTGCTATGCTGGATTTGTTCAATAAAAAAGACGTTGAGAAGCTTGTTGAAAGATTTTGAGTGCGGGTGCTGAGTGGACGGTTGATTTCAGACGAAGGCCTTTGGGAAGGTCACGGCATCTCAATAGGAATGTGAGATGGTTTGTAACAATTTGTCACTTTTATCTATGCAGCTACATCAGATTTAATCTGCAATGACCCATTGTCTATACCCGGTTTAGACGATTAGTAGATTCAAACAGGTCTACCCACTGTTCAGATTATCCGTTTAATATACCTGACATGAGCCACCAGTCAGGGCGATTCTGGGCCAATCAGCGGGTGACAGGCGATTTGTTATAACCAATTATATTATTGGCGCCATGTACCGACTGGACCCTTCCACCTGGGATTTCATCATTCAACTGACGGCTTGCGACAGTTTTAGATGTTCACACAGACTATTACCATTGAGAGACGGAATGCAGACAGCGGCTGACCTATAACCACCATATACTGACTGATATATATCCACCTTCATTGGATTTGAAGGAAACTACAGATAGCCGTACAGGCACATCTTATTTAGATCTCTATCTCTATAAAAATGAAGCGGGCATTCTCTCTCGTCGACTTTATGACAAAAGAGATGATTACAATTTCGACATCGTAAACTATCCCTTTCTGGATAGTAATATTCCAGTGGGACCTGCATATGGCGTATACATATCTCGCTTAGTAGCATTTGCTAGATCGTGTGTTAAATGTGATGATTTTAATCAACGTCACAACACATTGTTGCAGAAACTTATAAAACAGGGCTATTCCACCAAGCGCCTCCACTCAAAGTTTCTCAAATTTGGCGATACATATCGCATGCTGATAGCAAAATACGAACGTAGCGTGCAAGATCTATGGCGCTACGTTTCGTAACTTGTGTCCAATTCCGCTTAACCTGGGGCTAGGGGCCTATGAACCCATGTACTTCAAGATCCTCATGGTACTCATATGACCAGTCACAATCAAAGCGTGACTGAGATACATCTTTTTTTTAGATATAACGAATATTATGGATTAAGAATACTGATCAGCGATACGGATTTGATATTTTTGGAACATCATGATGTCTTGCCGGCATCATTGAAAACTGTTGACCGCTTCTCTCTTGCAGGAAACAAGCCTATGTTTATGTATACTATGATTGTCTTTTTGAATTTGGTGCTAATACTGTTATGTGGAAAATGGAATAGGTCTTTGGATTATGGACGCGGATATTCTCTAATGGACGACGGCTGGATTATGAATGACGGACTAGACGCTTGTAATCCTAAATGAACATGCATAGTATCAAATGTCTGAATTGAGAAATAGTAAGAATATGCTGTCAGGCACGATTGGGGAAGTAGATGTTTTTCGATGTATAATCCGAATCGCCTGTGACGACCATGCCGGGATCGTACCAGTCAATTAAGTATATTGCTAACATACCCCTGCACGTGCCAAGATTACAACACATACAGAGTCACATGACTTCACAGTATAGTCTTCCGGTTAACCTATTTTAAAGCACATCCCAAGAATCTAACGATTCGTGATATGTGTTGTATCTCAGGTACGCTTTTATTGTACCTGTTCATGTGGCAACTTGGATGATATGACCACACGGCCCCTAGCACCGGCATAAGCGGTATTAGATACACATCTAGAGAGCTATGATGGAAATGCTCTGACAGCAAGAAAGAACAGAAAAAACAAGATATGAATGAATCGAAATTAATTAACGATTACACAACGTGTGCATCACAGACAAGTGTAAAGAAGAAAAGAGTGTAAATCTAGAATAATTAGAGATTTCACCCCGTGGATAACACCGGCATCACTATATCTACAAGAATATGAGAGTATATATCGTGAATAGTTTGCTATATTCATGATTAGGCTTGGCACCTGATGAAATATACATAAGATATATTCCCGAAATTATCCGAAACAACTGCTCCGAGAAGCATGTTAGTACATATAGTGATGTTATTGTAACTCCTATACCCAGGCAGATGTAGGGTCAGAACACCCCAAGTGAGTGGGTGTGTATATGAACATCTCTTAATACAACTCTGCATCGATGCTGACCTGTTCCTTGAGGAGTCGTTTGATGTGGTGACTGGTCTTGCATGTATGGAGTGGCGATGAATACAGAGCTGGGTTCTCGGGAAAATCGATTTTTTGCTGGGGTTGCAGTGTCTTGATCTTGTTCTACCTACCATGGTTTTAGGATACTTATTGTGATCGGTACCGTCTTTAGTTGGCTTATTTCACTGGGCAGTCTCTCTGTTGAACATAAATCTTTGGCTCGTCCGGACTTGGGTGAATGAATAGGTAATTGATACATTGGTCGGTGTGAGTGTGTTTCTATAAACACTGGTTTTGAGGTTACGGTTCTGCGAGTGGACTGGAACGTCTAGAAAAGGGAGTTTGTTATTGTCTTTTCTCCATGGTGATTCCCATTCTGAGATGTTGGGCATTCAGGTGGTTGAGGAGGATTTATTGGGTCATCGCCGTCTTGAATAATTGGGGAAAACGTCATCAACATTTCTGTGCCGACATATAGGTGGCATATACTACATAGCACCCTTATATACACAAAGGGAAATTTGGTTTAATTTTAAAATATCTGGTAACCTTTCAGAGAACCATCCAATGCTAATTTTGTGAATTATTCTATTAATTTGAGAAGTCATAGCTACGTCAGCCTTAGTAGTTCAAGAAAATTGGTCCCCTCCCCATCCCCCCCACACATTACATGGGACCCTGCTAATTATGGACCATGGGTTTGTTATGAGTGCCCTCCCTTAAACTATTTGCCCACGTTTGTCAATAATATAATGAGATATAACTCGTTCTGATAGAAATTATTCCTCCATGTGCGGCTCTTCACAAAATGGTGACCGCTTGCTGAAGTTGTACTTGGGCAGCGGATAGCTTAATGTCATTCTCTTGTGACGTCATCACTATTATGACATCGTCATGGTGCTCACAATGTTGCAATACACTTATGACGTTACGTCATAATACACTGACTTTTGATGTGATGTCAAAATATATGTAGGAACATGTACAGTTGGCCCACACATAATACAGGTTGCTAATTTACTTTTTTATAGATTGTTCCTTAATAAAATGCTGGTCTGATCACTCTGCATGTTCTTCAGTTAAATCGATTAATGAACACAAGTGTACATAATATACATGTACAGATGTGACTTTTCATGATCAACTACTGCCTGGGCACATAATGTCTGAAGTGACACTTACAGGAAATACAGTATATTTCGGACAGATTTTAATCGATTTTCATGCCGGATACACTAAAATGTTCAGAATTTCCAGCTTTATTCACCTTGTAGATTAAGAGATATTTCAAAGACATTTGTTTGCCATATAAGGTGACATATCACTGTTTCGTACTAAAAACGAGAGAGTTTCCCATTGGTTTTGGGGTCACCCAGAGGAATTCCCCCCAGAACAGACATGTAAAATTGAAAATGCCATTTTATTTAGCTTGTGTTGATATAAATTCAGCCTATAGACTGATAGAAAATCAGAATGGATGAATTAGGAAAAAATATGGAATTTAGTGATAAATTGGTGACGACATCATGCACATGGGAACGAGGGTATCATTTAGGTGCCATATTTGTCACTTTAGCAGACGACTTATTACACTGAAAACGAGCTGGCGATGGGTATGTAATTCTCACTTTTTTTAAGCTACAGGAGTTACTTGACAGAGTCGTAGTGAATATAAACATCTCATTTTCGTAGTGGATGCCTCAGCCGTCAGGAGAACTTGGTGTATATTGTCGAAAATCAGATCACATTTGGATGTTGTTGTTGTTGTGCAAATGACAGGTCAGTTATGCATTTTTTTTCCCAAACGTTCTATGTTTTGGCATAAAAATGTTCCTGAGATAGATACATTCACTTATATGATATACGAATAGTTTTTTGTGTTTAGAGTGGTATCACAGCGAGGCACCAAACATAGGGCTAAACACAGCAATCCTGTAAGACATAGCACTACATAGCACCCATAGGCTTAATGGGTGCAGTGAGGAGGGCGGTTACTTCCAATTCGGTCAAGTATATCCCTTACAAACCAATAAGCTGGGGAATTTGTGGGGTTTATGTCGGGCAAGCTGTGTAGGGATCACGTGGGGAATGTGTAGGACAGCCAATGTGGGGAATGTGTAGGGATTTGGTAAAATCCCCACATTGGACTTAGTCGTGGAAAAGGAGTTTCTTAATGCTGCTTAGCTGAATTAAATCCCCGCACTATCCCAACCTCAGCCCCACGTGTTCCCTACATGTTGGGATGATGCGGGGAACTATATTTAAAGCTGGTATGGGATCGACCCACAATACTCCTACAGTATCGACCCACAATACTCCTACAGTATGTCCACCATGGTACAGAAAACCCCACAATATCCTCACGTGGGGAATCTGCAGGGCAGAAAAGCCCACAATATCCCCACGCGGGGAATCTGCGGGGCAGTACTTCCAGCATGGGACAGAAAACCCCACAACATCCCCACCTGGGGAATCTGCGGGGCAGTAATTCCAGCATGGGACGGAAAACCCCACAATATCCCCAAGTGGGGAATCTGCGGAGCAGAAAACCCAATAATATCCCCACGTGGGGAATCTGCGGGGCAGAAAACCCCACAATATCCCCACGTGGGGAATCTGTGGGGCAGTAATTCCAATATGGGTCAGAAAACCCCACAAAGAGGTATGGCAATATCCCCACAGTAACCCTACAATATCCCCACGCGTGGGGACGGCGTGGGTTTGTCGCCACCGAATGTACCAACAATGGGTTATTTTCGGGGTGATTATTTGGGAGTGGGGAATGAATTGGGCAGAGCACTCTGCAGTATCCCTACAAATGGGGAAATTACGGAGCAGGGTGCACAAAACACCATCTGTACGGAATTCCTGGGGTGTGGGGAGGGGGCATATTCTACCTGAAAGGGCATGTCAGTTGTACAGACTGCCTAGTATGTCCGGATTTCTCTTTCAATATCATCCATCCGTTAAAATAACCACCAGCAGAAGCAAAATCTACCCGTATTTCACCTTTTATTCTTTAACAGCATAAAATATACATTGTACCATGTCTTAAAACACTCAAGCACAAAATGGGAAGCACATTGAAAGTCTGTGTCAAGTAGAATGGTTTTTCATCCCTCAAAGGTTTAAAAAATCTGTCTTGGTCTTTTCTCACCTGTTGTGGGATGGCCTTTAGCATGGGGGACTGTCGTTGTCATCGTCAGAGGATGACGAATCCACGGCAGATCAGGATGAAGCTCAAGAAGAGTCCACCAGCTCTTCTGACATGTGGAGATCATGCTTCTTCATTGGTGTTTTCTGGCGGATTCTACCTGACCTTGCTGCATCATGGCATTTCTGAGCGATGCCTCTCCTTACTTCGGACAACAGTGTGCCCTTGAACTGGTTGCAAACATAACCTGGAAGTCAAACAATGAAAAACGATTAGTATATTCTGAATGCCCGAGCTATCACAATAATTTAATACAGGAAACAAATATCGTTGAGCATACAGATATTCCAGTTCCATGATTATGGCAGTCAAACATTGACGCCTACAAAACTGGCTAAAACAAAACACAATAAATTCAGATCGCTCTCATCACTGATCAGACCATTTATGTACATATACCTAGCAGCATAGGGTTCGAGATATACAGATCTACCAAAGAACAGGTAATAGTTTTTTCAAATTTATATACGAAGCTGTGCATCTGAAAACCTCTCGATTCTTCGATAACTCCAAGTTATCAGGCCACAGAAACCTGATTCATAGTGAGCAGTTTAATGGTATTCGAGATATGGATCATTAATGATCTTGCATGAGGCTTTCTATGGCCCTGGGCCTATGCATGTGTGATGGAAGTTAAGCTTGCCTAGGAATTATCATTCTCACGGCATGCTGGTAACGAGAGCTTTCGTATTGAACAGTTGAATAGTAGGTATCATTAATGACTTACATGATTAAAGATGGCCACCAAGGCTTCTGCCGATTTGAAAGTCTCTTGATTCATCAATAATGTATCCCAACATTTGTATCGAACAGTTGAATGGTATGATATCAGCGATATGTATCAGTCGTGATTTGCATAAATTAATGGTTTCCTGGTATATCAATGATGTTTTCCAACTTTCTATGGAGCAGTTGAAAGATATCTGAGCATCTTCGTGTAAGTTAAGACTCCTTGACCAACTAATAAGGAAGATACAGTCCAGACAACAATGCAGCAGTTTACATGTTGTCGTTAAAGACTCAAAACGCGGTGGGAGATCATTGAAAGGAGAAGTAAATAGAACCTGGCAGTGTACATTCACAGCATACTGGTACTCTTCAATGTAAGTTTCAAACATTTCCTGTCATTAGTAACCAGGATATGGACTGGATCAGCATATTGAAGGGCCATAACTCTGGGAGAATCGTCATGACAGGCAAAAGAATGTGACAACGCACATCAGTAAGGCACTAAGCATCTGTATGTATGTTTCGATCATCCATGGTACAGTTAGGTAATACAAAAGTGATTTATGTATTCCCCTTCATAAGGGGGGGGGTGTGACAGTCACCAACCTTGGCAATGTGGAACTGATGTGCTCCATGTTCTCCTAACAGATATGAATAATTTACTTCAACTTACACTATGTCACTCAGCCAGTTCCTGTGACACAACACCTGAGAGAGGTGCGTCTGCATTGGTTTGGGTTGGGAGAAGTTTGTTGCCATACTGTTTCTCCAGAAAATACAACCTTGTGGTTTTTTCCATCATCACTATTCGTGAAGACTGCAGAACCAACAAGGACCTGTTTTACCATACATAGCCACCTTAAAAGACAATAAAAAAAGTATTATAAAACATTTCATCAGAAGGCAATCTGTTACTGGGAACATATTTGAAACAACTTTGAAACTCTTAACCCTTAATGTACAGTAAGTCAAGGGGCTGGCCCTGAAACATGCCCGGTAAATAACGAAAAAAAAATCGGGGGACGTCACTTTTTTTCTCAAAATAAGCTACAAATAACTGATTTGGCACCCCTTTCCCCACAACTGGTGGGACATTCCACCTCTTAGAAATGAACAGGATATCACAGTTTTTTCTCCGACATGCAATGATTATAAGATTTCCTCACCTCCAGGTGTAACTTCCTTTCCTTGTAGGAGAGGATAACTGGTATTCACATGAGGTCCCAAGCCAATCTAATCCATTATGCTGTTACCAATTCACACAATGAGTGGGGTCCAGTATTTGCCTGTTCCTATAGACCATTGAAATACAAACACAATTATTTATATTCGATAACACTCAATCAGGGCAGTATACATTCTGTAGAAAATTATTGTTACTGCATGAACTGGTTAGGGATACTACCAAAATGGGAAACCCCACAGAGTATTATCGCTGAACAAGAAAAGACAATAACCAATCAGCTGTTCCATCAACTTTTAATGACCCGCACAACTGGGGTAAAAATTCAATGCTACATGGTGTGGTGCCAATTTTATTTAATAAATTGATTCTGTTTGTCAAAAAGTTCTTAAACTTTAGTACAGTGTATTTTGTGAACTAACTGTCCTCCGATAATTACTGGAGGATACATTTTTTTATACATAGCAATTTATCTGTATTTCCTAAAGTTAATCTTATGAAAGTCAGTTACGGGTGGTTACAGCTCGCTGTGAAGCTGGGTTGTCTGAGATAGCAATATCGCATATTTACCTATAATCGTCTTTGAATTAATTTACCAAATTTAACAGGGCATCTCATTTCCTCGACGCCATGGGCCAAGTATATACAGTTTCCTGATTTGGAGTTTTTAAGTGGGCTTTGCAAATGGTTCTGGGTAAAGGTGTTGACCGGAACCACACCTACAGCCTCCCGGAGCTTTGCCTGATTCACGATATTAGGATCGTAAAATTGGAACATTGTGGCGGCATATTATCTTACGTTGTATATTTCTGGAATCTCACCGTATCTTAGTTACAAAGCTGTAGGTAAAACCGCCAAACACCTTCCAGGTGTGTATTTTGTTACGTCGCATATTTCTGGAATCTCATCGTCTCTTAATAATAAATCAGTATCTAACACCAAACTCCTTTTAGGAGTGTGCGTAGTTAACATATCCGTTGCTGAAGACAGATCAACCCGACATCAGGCAGACAGACGAACACTAAAGTGTGTGGCAAAAAAATGTGATTTCATAATATGTTATTTCAGTAATTCTGCATTCAATAAACATTATTCTATGTTCATTGAAGACTTGAAATATTTTTGAACATAAAACCTGTAAAATATATCCAGTCCTATACCTTCAACACGTTTGCAAATTCTCTCTGAAATCATGAAATGACTAAACAGGTGGGGTAAATGTTGAAATTGGCCTGATTCCGGTCAAAAGGGATGATTCCGTCCAATTTGGATGAATGACATCACGAATCCTCACCCCAATTAGGCTGAATTAATCGTAACCCAAAGTGTTTCCTCCCGTTCATCCAAAGACCACGACTTTGAAAGATGATCATGTTCAGCGCATTTGTCCAGGACCTTCTCTCCAGAAAACTGTAAAATTCATATTTCTATCCTGTCAGCGAAGTTTGTGGGAAGGTGGAGTATGTTGTCAATAACAAAAACGAACACAAGACATGCAGATTACTTACCATTTTATAGTATTTTTTCAAAATCAAACTGTTCTCCAAAACGGCAGTGTGTTTGGCGCCATCTTTGTTTGCCTCGTTTTGGAACTACCAGGCGAAATTAATCGATAGTTCGTAAAATATTAGTAATACGCGAGAGGGCAAGATTGAGAGAATAAATTTCAATTCAATTCATTTCCATTACCAAATGAGCTCTCCACAGGATTATGCTGCTTTCCGAATATGATATTTAAAAAAAATTGATCAATTAGTTGAGCCTCGTGGCCTCGACTTCGACCTGAACATGGCGGTAAGAACATCAGCAACAGGTATCAACGTGAGCGAAATATGTTTTTCTATCGAAAACTTATAAACGAGAAAGTTGTATCAACCGGATTTATCATTTTTTGCGAGACAACAACATATTCCACTTTCCTGCACAATTCATATGAAAATGATAAATCCGGTTGATACAACTTTCCCGTTTATAAGTTTTCGATAGAAAAACATATTTCGCTCACGTTCATACCTGTTGCTGTTGTTCTTACCGCCATGTTCTGGTCGAAATCGAGGCCACGAGGCTTACTGTACATTAGGCTTAAGAGTTTCAAAGTTGTTTCAAATATGTTCCCAGTAACAGATCCATATTGCCTTCTGATGAAATGTTTTATAATACTTTTTTATTGTGTTTTAAGGTGGTAAATGTATGGTAAAACAGGTCGCTGTTGGTACTGCAGTCTTCATGAATAGTGATGATGGGAAAAATCACAAGGTTGTATTTTCTGGAGAAACAGTATGGCAACAACCCAGACCAATGCAGACGCACCTCTCTCAGGCTTTGTGTCACAGGAACTGGCTGAGCGACATAGTGTAAGTTGAAGTAAATTATTCATATCTGTTAGGAGAACATGGCACACATCAGTTCCATATTGCCATGGTTGGCGGCTGTCACTCCCCCCCCCCTTATGAGTGTACACTGCCAGGTTCTATTCACAAATCTCCTTTCAATGATCTCCCACCGAGTTTTGAGTCTTTAGCGACAACATGTGAACTGCTGCATTGTTCTCGTTACCAGCATGCCGTGAGAATGATAATTCCTAGGCAAGCTTAACTTGCATCACACAAGCATAGGGCCAGGGCCATAGAAAGCCTTATGCAAGATCATTAATGATCCATATCTCGCATACCATTAAACTGCTCACTATGAATCAGGTTTCTGTGGCCTGATAACTTGGAGTTATCGAAGAATCGAGAGGTTTTCAGATGCACAGCTTCGTATATGAATTTGAAAAAAAGTATTACTTGTTCTTTGGTGGATCTGTATATATCGAACCCTATGCTGTTAGTTATATGAACATAAATGGTCTGATCAGTGATGAGAGTGATCTGAATTTATTGTGTTTTGTTTTAGCCAGTTTTGTAGGGGTCAATGTTTGACTGCCATAATCATGGAACTGGAATATCTGCATGCTCAACCATATTTGTTTCCTGTATTAGTTTATTACGATAGGTCGGGCATTCAGAATATACTAATTGTTTTTCATTGTTTGACTTCCAGGTTATGGTTGCAACCAGTTCAAGGGCACACTGCTGTCCAATGTAAGGAGAGGCATCACTCAGAAATGTCAAGATGCAGCAAGGTCAGGTAGAATCCGCCAGAAAACACCAATGAAGAAGCATGATCTCCACATGTCAGAAGAACTGGTGGACTCTTATTCAGCTTCACCCTCATCTGCCGTGGATTCGTCATCCTCTGACGACGACAACGACAGTCCCCCAAGGAATGCTTAAGGCCATCCCACAACAGGTGAGAAAAGACCAAGACAGATTTTTTAAAAAACCTTTGAGGGATGAAAAACCATTCTACTTGACACAAGCTTTCAATGTTCTTCCCATTTTTTGTTCGGGTGTTTTAAGACATGGTACAATGTATATTTTATGCTGTTAAAGAATAAAAGGTGAAATACGGGTAGATTTTGCTTCTGCTGGTGGTTATTGTAAGGGATGGATGTTATTGCAAGAGGAATCCGGACATACTAGACAGTCTGTAGAAATGACATGCTCTTTCAGATAGAAGATGCCCCCTCCCCCACACCCCAGGAATTCCGTACAGATGGTGTTTTGTGCACATTGCCCCGTAATTTCCCCATTTGTAGGGATACTGCAGAGTGCTCTGCCCAATTCATTCCCCACTCCCAAATAATTAACCCGAAAATAACCCATTGTTGGTACATTCGGGGGCAACAACCCCACGCCATCCCCACACGTGGGGACATTGCAGGGTTACTGTGGGGATGTTGCCATACCCCTTTGTGGGGGTTTCTGCCCCATATTGGAATTACTGCCCCGCAGATTTCCCACGTGGGGATATTGTGGGGTTTTCTGTCCCATGCTGGAATTACTGCCCCGCAGATTCCCCACGTGGGGATATCGTGGGGTTTTCTGCCCCGCAGATTCCCCACGTGGGGATATTATTGGGTTTTCTGCCCAGCAGATTCCCCACTTGGGGATATTGTGGGGTTTTCCGTCCCATGCTGGAATTACTTCCCCGCTGGCCTGACTGCCCCGCAGGTGGGGATATTGTGGGCTTTTCTGCCCCGCAGATTCCCCACGTGGGGATATTGTGGGGTTTTCTGTACCATGCTGGACTTACTGCAGGAATATTGTGGGTCTATCCCATACCAGCTTTAAATATAGTTCCCCGCATCATCCCCACATGTAGGGAACACGTGGGGCTGAGGTTGGGATAGTGCGGGGATTTAATTCAGCTAAGCAGCATTAAGAAACTCCTTTTCCACGACTAAGTCCAATGTGGGGATTTTACCAAATCCCTACACATTCCCCACATTGGCTGTCCTACACATTCCCCACGTGATCCCTACACAGCTTGCCCGGCATAAACCCCACAAATTCTCCAGCTTATTGGTTTGTAAGGGGATGAACTGACTGACTGACTGACTGACTCACTCATTATCGGACAATTTGTAAATGAGAGCCTACTTCGTAGGAACATGACAAATGACGCGAATCTTATTGAAGCAAGCAAGGGAAAATATGTACATGTATTTCATATATGGAAATACAACTTGTGAGGCATTATTGGAATATGCAAGCTTTCTATTTGTATGATAAATATTGTCGAGGTGTTTGGCGTCGCGATAAACTTGGTTGTTTAGTAGCGGCCTTTGACTTGGAAAGCAGCCTGAAAGATTATCAGGATGTTATCAAACCACTTAAAGTTCTAATGAAATTTATGTTAATTTGTACTGAATAGTAATATGGCATGGCATAGTGTTTGATCCTTTCTTGACACTTTCCTAGCGCCATACATCGAACTGAAAATCTAAGTTGGATGATCACCGTAATTGGCATGATTGTTTTTTGTGTTTTTGGTTTGTTAATTATAGTATGATCTCGTTATGAATGAGACGCATGAATTATAAAATACAGTTTACCCTCTGATAAGTTGGATTTCGTTCAGTTCATGAACTGCTCAATAGGCATCGCTTTATTCCTCCACACATCCGTTTTGACATGTAATTTCGGAATTCATTCTTTCTTTAGAATGGGGTATTTGTGATTTTTTTTTGTAAACAACCACTAACATTTGCATTACTGAAATTCGCATAAAACGTACATCAGCCTCATCAGATACTGTCTAACGCTAACGAATTTTAACCCTACCAGCCTTGGGGGCCATTATGACCGCCCTCCACACCCTACCAAATTGTCTGCGCTATCTCGAAAACAAAACAAACCATATGGTTTATGGTATTGGGGTCATTTTGAACCTATTTAATCCCTCGGGAAGCAGTTCATGGGCAAATTCAAAATGGCTGCCATGTCGGGTATCAGAAAAATCTGACCGGAAAGTCGACCAAAAATGCCTTAATAAACATGACGTCACCATGACGTTCTGAAAACGGCCGACTTGGATTTTTTTTTTATATTTTCTGGTAGAGCCAAGAGTATGTTGTGGTAAGTTTCAACCCTCTAGCTCAAGAAGTAAGAAAAATAATTATGGGGGGAGGAGGGTCAAAATGGCCCCTCCCCGGGCCTTGACAGGTCTCAAATGTTCAGGCCAGATAAGGTTAATGACTGCCCAACGCTTTTTATAGCTAGTCATCTTTTATCAGTGTATGTATAAATACGTTTTTGATCTGAGAACTCGATATACAAGAATGGGACTTAGCCTAACAGCCAGGAAAATGGTGTTGATCAACATTCCCGTTCCATCATGCAGCTAAAGTTTCATAACCTCTCCATCGGTAAGCGTTAATTGCTCTTTCTGACTCTTCGATTTCTCTCCCTTCAGAGACCTCCTCCAATACTACCATCGCCACATTTCTTGGAAGAACAATCGAATCATACATTTTATGGTTTGTGCATGTACATTGTATGCCCCCACCTGGTAAAGTTTCATGGCCTTTAGCCAAAGAAATTCCCCCTTCCCCTCCCTCATGGGCAGCTTTCGTCCTCAGTCCTTTTACGCATGCGTCGATTAAGTTCTTCAGCGACTGTCAAATTATAGTACGGGTTAGCACTGCAATTTAGTATTCATCACACTGTCAATTTCAATATGAGACGGACTGGTGGTAGGGGTGGGACATCGGCAGTCGATAAGCGCTGAATGGAGTAGCTGGGGATGGTAAGTGCGGAAACACGGTAAAAAAGATTCCACCTACATACCTATGGCCGATTAAGTTATGTCTTAAACCGTTTATCCGAGGTCTTGCGCTGTTTTTAAGCACTATGTTATGACATCTCCACAACTTGTGGTCGGATCATGGAAAGAGGGATATTTTTTTGCAAAATTGGTCCAAAATGTTGCTAGGTTTCTTCCATTATTCTCAAAGTCGAATATTTTGCAAGGGAAAATAACAAACCAAACTAAATCTTTGGGAAGCTTTATGACCAATCAGCACTGCCGGAAGGTTAAATCCGTGGCTTCATCACACAAATATCCATTGGCTGCATCAGATCATGAGGCCTCACTTGCGCGCACAATTACCTCCCCTGTGAACAGCACATTTATTTCCCGTTGCTTTTCGCGCTCAGCGTCATGGTCAGCTTTAGTCCTCGGACCAGTTACGCATACGACAACTAAATCCTTCAGCGACAGTCAAAGTATAGTATGGGTTAGCACAGCAATTTTCTATTCCTTCAGTAGAATGACAACTCAAATTTTTATATTTTCAGAAAGTATCGTTTGAGAGCATCTACATTATATAAAAATTAAGCAGAATAGATCGTGTCTAGTTGCTTCCTTTTTTATTTATAAACCAATATTAAAGTATTTGGGTCGGAGTGAAAACAGCACTATTTCCAGCTTGCTTCCTTTTGCAATTACACTTCTCTCCTGATATACTGAAAAAGTACAAAAATAGTAGATTACAGATATCTATAAATATAGGTGGTTGAATCGATAATGGGGGGACTAGTTCGAGAGTAGATAAGCTCTTAAGGGAATATGTGGAGATGAATGTCGTTTTCTAACTTTTACTTCTGTTAGGTCAGAGCCCTATATCATTCGGAAGAGGTTCTGTGAAATTTCGACTAGAATTGAGCCGTACAGGCCGGCCAAACTTACAAACAACAGACGGTTACTACAATTATAGTAAGATATGTTAGCCTATGACACACTGTAATTATGAGACTTTTCACACCACATACACGAATATGCGACATGCAAACTAAAATAACTGGACTGACGCAAGGGTGTCCTCCATTTCTCATTCACGTCACGTCATGAATTGCATAACAGGCCTTGTTCGGGGAGGCCTGCACGTACACAACTGACACATATATCGGTTCTTGAGTTTTGGAATCTTGTACAAATACATGTCGGACCTGTACAAATACATGCTGAATAAGTTTGCATACCACGCTTCACTAGTGAGTTGAACTACGACAAGGTCTGAATGATGAGAAGTAGCAATGGCTTTCTGGCTTTTCCCCTCTATACTATTTAATAATTTGATTAATGATTCCAAATGAAGTCGCCATACGAACCTGGAACAGAGAGTACCGATAATCCTGGATTACTTATACTTATTCTGGTTTTATCTGATGTTTTTTTCCCATACAGTCCGATTCCACTACTTACACCCTTGCAAAAAGGGAAAATAATATTAACGGTGCATGTCAGATCCAGAGTTGTTTAATCGGGTTATCTGCTCGCATACGAGACATTGGCAGCTTATGTCTGATGAAGTGCATTTGTGAGTGTAATTATGGACTATATATTTATTCAGCCACTAATCTCGTCTGAAATGATATATTCTTTGAATTCCATCAAATGTACATAGATTGTGTTCGTATATACAAGCCTATAACGTGATCCCAGGGTTATAGGAGACGGATCGTATATACATTCCTGTAACGTGATCTCGGGGTTCTAGGGGACGGTTCGTATAACATCATTATATGTATTCTATTTTAGAATACCTATATAACGTTTGTCAAATGGATCCGTGTTCAGTTCGTTTGTACTACACTATACAAACAAAGTTGAGAAGCACATTAAATATTACAGCATGATGATGACTGGCATGTGCTGACATTGACATCATTTATCCTCCCAGATCAAGTGCTCACCTTTGCGGACATTACCTATTTCTAATTGATCTTTATTGACACAGACTCCAATGTGACTGTCGTCATTGAATGAGTGGCAGATTTGATATGATAATGGCCTCATTGCCGGTGAGTGAACTTGAAATCCTTTGAACACGCGAGCACGGTATATTCTTTACCCCATGACCTAAAGAGATCAAAATCCCCACATGTTATATTCGTCACCGTGACCTAACATCTGAAACTTTTCACGAATCATATGGTATTTAGAGTTCTGCTGTTTTCTTGACAAGAAAGATCAGTTACATTCGAACCTTCAGATCTTTCTGTCCCCGGACCCGTACACCTTGACATAGATATATGAAACGTCCCACGTCGTATATCCGCACAACGTATTCGATGCTCTCTGGCTAAACAGCTGAAACTCAATTCTCATACCATATGCCTATATCATGCAGGTCAGCATTTGATCCAAGGAGCTGTCTATTCCTCTGAATAGCCGAAAATGCGAAAATATTTTACCTAAACAGCTGAAATTTTCCTGGTGATATATATTGTGATCTTTTAATTAAACAGACGAATCTCGCCACCCGATATATATCGTCTAACCAGCAGATGGTTTTGGAACGATAAATATTCCGTGAGAATTCGCTTGAACTGGACAAAATTCTGAATAGCCAAAAATTCTCAAACGATATATGCTGAAACATCAGCTGAAACTTTCCGATTGATATATATCTCTTGAACTAAACAGCTAGTTTAGATCTCATTCATATAATAACATTAGAACAAAATTAAATGAATAAATCATAGTATACATAAAAATAGTCTAATTTCCTGCAAGACAGAAGCGGCAAACAGATTTGAATGTTGCCCGCAAGACATCACGATGTTCCAAAAATATCAAATCCGTATCGCTGATCAATATTCCTAATCCATATGATATACTAGGTAAAGTCGTTATCTAGAGTAGGGTGTATCTCAGTCACGCTTGAAATACAAAGGTTCATGCGGCCCCAATTCCCGGGTTAAGCGAAATTAGACGCAGTAACGAAACGTAACGCCATAGATTTTGCACGCTACGCTCGTATTTTGAAATCAGCATGTAATATGTATCGCCAGATTTGAGAAAATGCTACTTTTCTCATCCCACGAGATGAAATATTTATGGTATTCGTCAAGAAACAGTTGATTTTCTTTTTATTATATACTTCTGTTGCAGTACTTTATTCTGGATTTTATAAAAACCTTCAAATAATTCAGATTTTATAGGGCTTTTCGACTCAAGATACACTGAAACATTCATTATTTTCACTTTGCTGTCAACAAATCGCACGTGCTACGGTACATGGGCAAGCGAATTTCTTTCAGTCTGGTATCGTGTACTTTAGTACATGTATCTCTGACATCCAGCAGATCTCAGTAATTTTATTAGCCTTTTCCTCCAAAACGATTTTCATGCCCAGCCGTCAGTTAACTCCCCCTCCCCCCTTCCCGGTCGGTGGAAAAGCACGGTCGATCTTGTGTCGAGTCTGGCTAGTCTCGCTGTCTACACTCGGACAGGACTGACGCGCTGGTTTCCCGTTGACCTCCCTGGTTCGACATGGTGTTTGTCTTCGCACAGAATATTCTCATTTCAAATAAAATCTGTATTCGTCCTTGATTTCGTTTATGTCTACCCAAATAGCACAATTTTGATTTAGCAAAATCGAATGGTTACGATCAGTTATAGCCAGATTTAGATTTACCGGTCGTGCGTGGTTGTTATTGTGTGGAGCTGTGACGATGTTGTAGGCCTACGGAGTTATCATTGTGGTTTTGTCCGATTCTGAATGAATACTCACTGACAAGAGTTCACTGTCGTTGAATTAAGTTGTTTTCCATGTTTTCTCATCCACTTTGGTGCGACATTTTCATGACATGACCCCAATTTCGAATCTTTTGTGCGCTAGTTCGTGTTGCACTCTGCATTGCCCTGGCCCTGCAGTCACTGTTGCTGTACATGTGCTTGTGTAGGTGCACGCATACTTGACGAGCCATTCCCACTGTCGCCATTCCAGGTATTTCTTGTTCATTTTATGCCTATTTTTGTTTTATTTCCTGTCATAATCTGGTCATCATAAGGCATAATAACATACAAATGATAGATATTGACGACAAATGTGGATCCCTAGTACAGTATTCTTCGTGATATTCGCAGGACATAACCAGGAGCAGTACAGATTACAGTTGTATGTAGTTAACTCTGTTCCTCACATTTCGATATTGTACACTGGTCTTGTGTGGTAATGCTCTGATTGGTACTGACAACACTCATTTGATTTTTATCAACAAAACACGCTCTACACTCATCAAAATCATGTTTTTGTTTTGCATTGATGTACAGAAGAAGCCATTATTAGTCAATGATAATGGTTCAGCATATAACCAAATAGTTCCACATACAGATACATCGACATATTCAGAATCAGTTTTGGTTTGTTATCAACACACATTGGGATATTTTCTTTGGATATTGTTTATTCAGCGTGTGTTACCGGTAGAATCAAATATGGCCCCATTTAGATCTAATTGCGATTATAGTTTATGCACATATATTTACAAGTTTCACAGATTGCTATATATACCTTGTGCGTTGACACGAAAGCGATGTTATCTATCACACTTCTTTTTCAGATTTAAAAAAAAAATCCTTTTCATTGCGATTGAGGCAAAACAATGCCCAATAAAATATTCAATTCATTGTCAGAAGGATATGGTCACTCTAGCCATCTATTTTGAGGTACATACGTGACCGATCATAGGTTATACGGTCAAATACTCAGGCTGGCTATGACAGATGTTGATAGAGCGATCACGAAAGATATGGCCTGGCAGAGTATTTGACCATGTCTGTCACGTCTGTACCATGGAATGTATAATAGGGGTGACCGAATATTTGGGGGAAATTGCCAAAACGTAAAATTCTTATGCCCGTAGTCGTCATTCGGAATGTACCCATTAGGCTGTGTTCTGGGGAATATGTTATTCAATAGCCAGCGTTGGGTTAGACATCTGGTAATCTTTGGCACCTACGGTGCAGGGACTGCGCGTGCCAATGTCATGCAAATACAACGGAATTATGACACCTCGATGACTAATAACAAGAATCGATGTTTTATTTGACAAAAAAATATATGTTTAGTGGCTTGTCGAGTGGAAAGAAAGAGTGAATGGTTGCAATAACGATTTAGAGACGTACATCGAAGGTATTTTTGTAGCAAATAACCATGGAAATATCCAAATTGTGACCGTTTTTCTACGTTATGTGACGTCGCCATACAGTAGGTCGCGTTGCCCCCTGCGTCAATGGAACGGATGGAGTCTTCCCCGTAAAAGTGTAACTTTTTTTCTCGTTTCTCTTACTTCTTCTCCCACCTCCGCTTGCAATGAGGATGAGGCTAGCGGCACTGCATTTCGCCACTGTGCTTTCTCTAGCTCTGTGCTGTTGGCAGAGCCCCATCGTCAACCTCACGAAAGAGTCACTTGTATTTATATGCACAGCTATCAGTGTTACCATAGTGATATGAAGTATATGATAATGTGATTAAGATAGTCTAATTCGGCATGATCGTGGTTTCAATAAACTTGAACTGGTCCGTCCGCCTTTTAAACAAACAACCGTAGTCAGAACTATTGTACTGTTTACTCACACCAAGAGCTTTCAATAATATTCCGTTAATTTAGAATGACCTAAGTTTTATTTTGCAAATCTAAAAAATTAGACCCAATATGCCAAACTGCAGCGGTCCAAGTTCCTTTAAGGGGAACCAACACCAAAGACAAAGTACGAATAGGATACTGCATAGCGGTAGATGCATATCTAGAGTATCATTATGACTGGAGCGAGTTTGACCTACATGTGGGCATGTTATGCGACTTAAAAGTTGAAACATGAACGTGCTATCCTTAGACAAATAACATCATAACTTCATAATTCAGCCGTCGTCCATTAAAGAATATCCGCGTCTATAATCCAAAGACCTATTTCATATTCCATATAACAGTATTAGCACCAAATTCAAAAGGGCAATCATAGTATACATAAACATAGGCTAGTTTCCTGCAAGAGAGAAGCGGTCAACAGACCAAAATACCTAAAACTGACACATCAACTTACTGTTGGAGTTGTCTTCTATAGGAAATAATGATGTAAGTCGCGATAAGTTGAAAACTTTTATGAATATACCCATTAAAATAGTATTCATACGAAAAAGTTTACAGCAAAAACAACTTATATTTGGAATCCGGGAGAAAACGTAACTACGAGGCATATTTTGAGGTGTATGCAGCCAAAGTCTAAGGTGTGGGCGCGGGACCCAGTATCCTTAATGGAAAAATATCAATAACACTTGATACATAAATGGCCTAGTATAGCGTACACGTACATTCGGAGTATCTTTTTAACTGGAGCAGGTTTCACGAATTATGACGTATTATATAATTGACTCTTACGTAAGATCTTAAACTTTCCAATCCATATACATCTTGGAAGAGGTAGAAAAAATTGACGACGTCTGGCGACTAAAAAGCAACCTTATGAACCACCTTACATTCAAATCCGAGAATACGATGGATTCTCGGACGTACCCTTAGTATTCCAGCCTATGAAGTATCCACGCGGCCTCTAGCACGGGCTTAAGCGGAATTAGATAAGCTAACTCGGGAGATGTGATGACATATCAGCTCAAACAACACATCTGATGTTAATGGATGAGCATCGTGAACGTCTGATGGAGTAAACGCCTCAGCATGGGGTAACCTGGTGAATGTATTTGTACGTGCTACTCTCAGACTAAACGAACTGGAAAGGACCTCTTACAAGATCTTGACATTCAAAACGGTCTATTTGCATGAGTATTTGCTTTCAGCGGGTATTTTTTGTGCGGCTTAGGAATGGGCTTCCCTTATCATACACTGTAAGAATTTGCGACATGTTTAACGTCTCAAAATCAAACCTGATTTTCTTCCAACTTCTGGGACATGTGAGTACGTACATATTTCATTTTGAAATGGCTTTATGTTACAATTTGAAACACGGGTCATCCTCATATGTGTTAATCATGGCTGAGGTACATCATTTTTAGATGACGACTCTATAACGAATATTATGGATTAAGAATACTGATCAGCGATACGGATTTGATATTTTGGAACATCATGATGTCTTGCCGGCATCATTGAAAATTGTTGACCGCTTCTCTCTTGCAGGAAACAAGCCTATGTTTATGTATACCTTTGTCTTTTTGAATTTGGTGCTAATACTGTTATATGGAAATGGAATAGGTCTTTGGATTATGGACGCGGATATTCTCTAATGGACGACGGCTGGATTATGAATGACGGACTAGACGCTTGTAATGTCATCGTTAAACATGTGTTCGTTTGTAACATGTGACATCCTGCACAATGAAACATGTGTTGTATGTACATCTCTCAATCTGAAACATGTTACGACCGACTACATGTTTCAAAATGAAACGTCTGAGCCCAAACATGAATTTGTCTCAACTTTTGGGACAACCGAAACGTGTCCGCACATGTCTCAAACTTGGAAGTCTTTCAACATAGTCTGTCTCCCATTACATTTTTCATCAGATCGCCAGATCGCCTGTGAAAGTAACAGAAATACACGAAACGGCTATTAAATTCAGCTTGCATCAGTTTTTATTCTCTTATCCTCGATGGAAGTCCAAATCAGGTGTAAACCAACAATAGCCATAGGCTACAGACAGGAACACATTCAACAGACAAGATTGCTCCTCAGGTTACAATGAATTTGATAATTATATGTTCGATACATCATAATTCCTGATGTGAACCCATTTATCATAGCGTGCAAATTGTTCATGACAATAATGTGCTCAAGTTTTGGTGAACTAGATCACTCAAGCTGATTTACACCAAATGGTACATTTACATTCAGATATTAACAAAAATAATAATAATTGGAACTGCGAGCAGTTGCTACCGGAGACCAGGTCTACACAGGGCCTAGTGCCCAGGCCTATGCCGGAATGTGGCCGCCAAACCGTTCAGCTAATTGACAGCATTCAGTGCAACAGACCATAACCTTTACAATTTATCTCAGCAGCCCAGTAATCCGTATCTACCGTGGTTTGCATATTCATGATCACCATATACAGAACATATTTCTTGACTTTTCCCGTCCAGAAAAGTTATGAAGTACCAAGTTTCGCATCAATTGGTTTAGCAGTTTCAGAGGAGATGATCTTAGAAGGTTTGGCGTTAAATCCAATATGGCCGCCAAACCGTGCAGCCAATCAAAAATATTTGCTTTCAGTGCAACAGACCATGGCCTTCCCGATATGTCGCAGTAACCTAGAAATCTGTATCTATGAGGGTTCAAGAAAAATAAGCCGTTGGAAAATTGATATATAACAATATCATATAACATAACTTTTCCCGTCAAAATCCATTATTGAAAATTCGACCATTTTGATTACTCGATGTCGGCCATCATTTTCAATGTATGAACTTTTTAAATCCAAGAATAAGAGAACTCGATCTATTTATCATGTGTACCAAGTTTCACAACGACCGGTGCAGTGGTTTCAGAGGAGAAGATCGTTGAAGGTTTTAAGCTAAATTCAATATGGCCGCCAAACCGTTCAGCCAATCAAAAATATTTGCTTTCAGTGCAACAGATCATGGCCTTCCCGATATATCGCAGTAACCTAGAAATCCGTATCTATCAGGGTTTAAGAGAATAAGCCGTTGCAAAATTGGCAATGTTTTTCACAAAATTCAAGATGGCGGCCAAACCACGTGACCTAGGAGCAAAATGTTTGCATATTCGTGATCGCCATGTCATCTCTTCCCACTTCCCTTATATGTGTTGTAATATAACATATATTTCATAACTTTTCCCGTCAAAATCCGTTACTTAAAAATCTGACCATTTTGATTGGTCGATGGCGGCCATCTTTTTTAACGGATGAACTTTTTAAATCATAGAATGAGAGAACTCAATCTATTGATCATGTGTGCCAAGTTTTGTAACGATCTGTGCAGCGCTTTCAGAGGAGAAGATCGATGAAAGTTTTAAGCTAAATCCAAGATGGCCGCCAAAGCATTTGACCAATCAGAATTAAGTTGGTATATGCATTAGAACATATCCTGAAAGTTCGGGCTTAATCCACCTCATCGTTGTTGAGATATCAGTGACACAAAATCATGTGGAATAATAAGTAATAATTGGAGCTGCGAGCAGCATCGAGCCGGGGACCAGGTCTACACAGGGCCTAGTGTCCAGATCTATGCCGGAATGTGGCCGCCAAACCGTTCAGCTAATCGATAGTATTTTGCATTCAGTGCAACAGACCATAGCCTTCACAATATATCTCAGCAGCCTAGTAATCTGTACCTATGAAGGTTCAAGAGAACAAACGCTTGCAATATATATAACGTTTCTTACAAAATCCGTGTCTCATATTCTATTTTTGATTGGTCGATGGCGGCCATCTTTTTTCAGCGGATAAACTTTTTAAATTTAGGAATGAGAGAACTCGATCCATTGACCATGTGTACCAAGTTTCATATCGATCGATGCAGCGGTTTCAGAGGAAAAGATTGTTGAAGGTTTTAAACTAAACCAATATGGCCGCCAAACCGTTCAGCCAATCAAAAATATTTGCTTTCAGTACAACAGACCATGGCCTTCCCGATATATCGCAGTAACCTAGAAATCGCTATCTATCAGGATTCAAGAGAATAAGCCGTTGCAAAATTGTCACACAACATATATTTCATAACTTTTCGCGTCAAAATCCGTTACTTAAAAATCCGACCATTTAGATTGGCCAATGGCCGCCATTTTGTTTTACGGAGCAACTCCGCAAATACAGGTTTGAGAGACCCTGATCCATTGATTATGTGTTCCAGGTTTCACAACGATCGGTGCAGAGATTTTAGAGGAGAAGATCGTTGGTGGTTTTAACCTAAATCCAATATGGCCGCCGAACCGTTCAGCCAATCAAAAATATTTGATTTCAGTACAACAGACCATGGCCTTTCCGATATATCGCAGTAACGTAGAAATCTGTATCTATCAGGGTTCAAGAGAATAAGCCGTTGCAAAAGTGATAAAGTTTTTCACAAAATTCAAGATGGCGGCCAAACCACGTAACCTAGGAGCAAATGTTTTACATATTCGTGATCGCCATGTCATATAACATATATTGCATCACTTTTCCCGTCAAAATCCGTTACTTGACCATTTTGATTGGCCGATGGCGGCCATTTTGTTTTACAGAGCAACTTATCAAATAGAGTTTTGAGATACCCTGATCCATCGATTACGTGTACCAAGTTTCACAACGATCGGTTCAGCGGTTTCAGAGGAGAAGATAGCTGAAGGTTTTGAGCTTAATCCACGATGGCCGCCAAGGCAACTGACCAATCAGAATCAGCTTGGTATATGCATTAGATCTTGTCTACCGGAACGTATCCTATAAGTTTGGGCTTAATCCGTCAGCTCGTTTCTGAGATATCACCGACACAAAATCATGTGGAATAATAATAAGAATAAGAATCCGAACGATTTCAATAGGGGACCTAGGTCCTCCGGACCTGGTCCCCTAATAATCCGAACGATTTCAATAGGGGACCTAGGTCCTCCGAACCTGGTCCCCTAATCATTTACTTTAGTTGCCACATCGATCTGTCGACATGACACAGTCTAATCCAGCACACAAGAAGCAGGGGTACTATATTACATACAGATATCGACCATACTTGCTAATTTAGATACATGAATGTCTGTAACTTGAAATGATTTATTATATGCTCGCGGTAAATATCTCCGAGAGAGAATCGTTGAAATTCCATTTCGGGAAATGAAATACGGATCGCAGATGATTATTAAAATAACGGAGTCCTGAACTCGTCTTGAGTTGTTGCAACAATGGTCACAGTCAGGGAGGAAGGAGGATCATTGTTTCACACACCAAGAATATACAATATTTTCATAAAGATAACAAATACTATCCTCTCTCCCCTCCTGGTTTCATCTTCGCATATCCAAGTCGAACACCACCCCTGTTGCCTTGGCTGAACATAACACAATATGTGACCAGAACACGAGTTTGGTGATGTCATATCTCTATACATATTCCGTGATCCATATTAGGAGGAGTACAATGTATGACCTCTTTGAAATTCAAATTACATTGACTATTCAAAAGAAATTAACATCAATACAACCACCACTTGCCATATTTGGAAATCACACAGGCTGACATCGAAGAAAATCCTCGCTGCACTAATTTACTCTATCCATTAGGTCAAGATAAATGACGGAACATTAGTGTAGTATTAAACTTGAGATGTGAAGATGCCTGCATGATCTGGTGTCATTTGTGTCACGCAATTTTCGAATCCTGTCCAAGGGTGTAATCGTATATAGAGCAATCGTACTGTCCACAAAATCTCCTGATGCGCTCACACATTTAAAATACTGGATGTAGCTTTGCGCACACAAAGAACACAGTTATAGTTTCTTCCAACGCGAGCTCTCATTGATGCCCCACCAATTACAAGCGTCTAGTCCGTCATTCATAATCCAGCCGTCGTCCATTAGAGAATATCCGCGTCCATAATCCAAAGACCTATTCCATTTTCCACATAACAGTATTAGCACCAAATTCAAAAAAGACAATCATAGTATACATAAACATAGGCTTGTTTCCTGCAAGAGAGAAGCGGTCAACAATTTTCAATGATGCCGGCAAGACATCATGATGTTCAAAAATATCAAATCCGTATCGCTGATCAGTATTCTTAATCCATAATATTCGTTATAGAGTCGTCATCTAAAAAAAAATGTATCTCAGTCACGCTTTGATTGTGACTGTTCATATGAGTACCATGAGGATCTTTGAAGTACATGGGTTCATACGGCCCCTAGCCCCGGGTTAAGCGGAATTAGACACAAGTTACGAAACGTAACGCCATAGATCTTGCACGCTACGTTCGTATTTTGCTATCAGCATGCGATATGTATCGCCAAATTTGAGAAACTTTGAGTGGAGGCGCTGGGTGGAATAGCCCTGTTTTATAAGTTTCTGCAACAATGTTTTGTGACACTGATTAAAATCATCACATTTAACACATGATCTAGCAAATGCTACTAAGCGAGATATGTATACGCCATATGCAGGTCCCACTGGAATATTACTATCCAGAAAGGGATAGTTTACGATGTCGAAATTGTAATCATCTCTTTTGTCATAAAGTCGACGAGAGAGAATGCCCGCTTCATTTTTATAGAGATAGAGATCTAAATCAGATGTGCCAATATCACTCATTTTTATAGCAACACTGCTTCGTATTTTGTATTTTGTTGGTATGAATGTTTAACAAGGTTAATCTTTACCCTCCCAAACATGAAAGGGCACCATGGCCTCCCCCGAAAACAACAAATTTTTAGGAGTGCATACCCATCCCATAAAAGGATCATTGGTAACTTTAAAGTGGCGGTCATGTGGGGTATCAGAAATGTGGTGTTTTACCTTTTTTTCGAGATTTTTTTGTGGATAAAAGAGTGCATGAACTATTTTATTTCACATCAGATAATTTTTCCCCAATGTACTATATAACATGTCACAACCCTCAACTAGCTGTATTCTTACATCTTTGAAACATGTTTTCATGGGAAAACAGGGTGTAACATGTAGCAATATGAAGCATCTCACATGTTACCCATCTGAAGATGAAACGTTGAACACGTAACCTCTTTTTGCAGTGTAGGACGTGTTGAATCACGTAACAGGGATGTGTCACCTCTTCATAAATTAGGCCAGCTATGACACCCTTATTTGCTTTGTACACAGCTGGTGAATATCTTCGTTCTTAGTTGTTCCTATATATTTTCTAAGTTTACGACAAAAGAGGGATGACGAATCTGACATAATCAGACCAATGATTCACAATTTACGAAGTAGATTATTTTGTTCGCGTGTTCTTTATGTGGATAGCTCTAGTACGTGTGAAATCTGAGTGCATATTCTCCCATACATTATCAAATATTTGCTTTAATTCAGTTTAAATACGAGTTTATATTTTGTTGGCATGCCTGAGTGATTTCCCTCAAAGTAATGTGCTCATATAGAAAGCATAGTGAACTGGCTACACGGTTAACGTGCCTTTACGAACACCCAGCTACACGACGAAATAAGCAGATTCCAATCAAGCCTGCATCGGTCCGACCCTGGTACGGTGAGTACCACTGTCGATAGTCCCACGATGTATCTGTCATGACCGGTAAACCTTACCAGAAAATATTCGTATGGTGTGTAATGTGGCTGTTGGGTGAATGTATAGTGGCTGTTCGGTAAATATGAAGTCGTACAACCTTTTGCCGAAAATAACTAAGCCCACCCGTGTTACAGCCCATACGGCTACTCTCACTGATAATATCTTTACCAATTCGTTTGATGAAACTATCATGTCTGGCATTTACCTCACGGACATCACGGATCATTTTCCTGTATTTTATATGGATAAACAACTCATGACTAAAGTGAAATTACATGTCGTAAAATAACGAAAGAAAATCAAGAAATATTTTCAGACAAGATTAATAACAATGATTGGGGACGGATCATGGGAGAACATTACGACGTAAATACTGCATTTGAAGTCTTCTCTTACCCTTTCACCACGATCTATGATGAATGCTTTCCCGTTTTAAATAAACCTATTCAGAAGACCAAAATTATAAAACCATGGGTAACTCCTGGTATATTATCTTCAATCCGGGAAAAGAACCGACTCTATATGCTCCAGCTTAAACACCCAGATCCGTTGATTAGGACGCAAAACCGACAATACAGGAATAAATTTAACCACACTTTAAAAATTGCAAAGAAATCTTACTTCCATAACAAATTCAATGAATGTCATAATTATATCAACGGTCCCTGGAAAACGATAAACCAGTTACTTAATCGGCAAAAAACTACGTCTCTGCCGAAGATGTTTAAAATCGATAATGTTGAAACTACAGATTCAACAAGTATCTCCAAATAAGTTTAATGAATATTTCTGTTCAGTCGCTACTAATTTGGCTGAAAAAATCCCTGAGGTCGACGGTAGATTTACAGACTATCTTACAGGACATTTTCCGAACGATTTCAAATTCCAACAATGTACATCTTCACAGATAGCAGAAATTATCATGAATTCTAAAAATAGTGCAGCTGGACTTGATGGAATTCGTATGTCACTTCTCAAACCTGTCGCTCAAACTATCAGTTTACCTTTATCAAAAATTATTAACTTATCCGTCCAGACTGGTATCGCTCTGTCAGAAATGAAAGTAGCCAAGGTGACCTCCATACACAAATCCGGTGGCAAACATGTATTTGAAAAGTATAGACCCATTTCGTTATTACCATGTCTTAGAAAAATATTAGAAAAGTTTGTTGCTAATAACGTCAATGACTATCTTGAAGAATGTGCTATTTTATGCTGCAATCAGTTTGGATTCAGATCGAACCACTCCACCTACTTAGCAGTACTGTCGTTATATGAATCACTGGTTGCTGCCAAGGAATCCAAACTGTTCAGCCTTGTCACATTTCAAGATCGTTCAAAGGCATTCGACACCGTTGACCACTCTATACCGTTAACACAATTGGAACACTATGGATTCCGTGGGTTAAGCAATCAGTGCTTCAAAAGTTATTTAAGTGATCGTCTGCAGTCTGGTTCGTTTAACGGAACAATATCTAAAGCAGAACAAATTACATGTGGTGTCCCTCAGGGTTCCATCCTGGGACCGATGCTATTCCTCATTTATATCAATGATGTAATACTAGTCTCAGATATTTTGAAAATCATTTTATTCGCTGATGACACGAGTGTAACTCTGTCCAATGCTAATCCACAAGTCAGAGATGTGAGATGTACAACAATCTGCGTCTTCAGGAAATATAATATCATCAAAAATCATTAAAGTATGTCAAGATATAGCGTATTTTCGGTTGTATCGTCCAGTGAACATAATCGAAACCTCTCAAGATCGGCTTTTCTTGAAACTCAACTACTTAGATAAAGGACTGGACATCATTAATTTACCTCGAATCCTGAATGATCCAGAGGTACGCAACGCTGTACCAAACTATTTTAAGTTCACAGAACCTCCTTGCATTTCATATAAGTACACTAAATCTATAGCCACCAAAATATTCAATTACTCCAATGCTGTCCAGGAGTTTGACTGGAACTTATACACGTCAGGAGGCTATAGTTGTGATTGTGAATTGTCGAACTTTATCTATACACCATGCAAACATATTGTGACTGGTGACCTTGATGTGGTGAGTGATAAGGATCTGAAATTACTCCTGATGAAGGACCTAAATATAGAGAGCCAAGAAGAATAAATCTGAAGGCCGACCAGAAGATAGTCCTGACTGCATTAGAACAGTACGTTATTGATTGGTCTAAGCGAGAAAAAGTTGAACCTACAGTACTCGCTGATTGGCTGGACCTCACCAAGAGCAAGGTCGTTGAAACAATCCGCTATATTGACAGAAGTACTCTTCCCCAAGCAAAACAAGTTCTGAGAAACCTCAATTCGCAAGAAGTTCTAGCAAATCTCCAGAGTAAATTCGTCATAGTCCCAGCAGACAAAGCTCCGAATAATATAATATTCATATGTAAATATTACTATTACCAGGTGCTGGTTAAAGAATTGAGTGTAGACATATTTTCATCAAATACGTCTACTTACTCCCAAACTGCATTTACTCTGGAAGATTTATTTAACAATCACAAAAAGTTTCTCAGGGAAAGAGGTATTTGTCTTCCAACCAATCATAACGACATACCAGAGTCCCAAAATGCATAAATCACCATACAAAGCTAGATTCATAGCTGGTTCTAGAAGCTGCACCACCAAGCTTCTTTCAACCCTATTGACGAGGGACCTTCAGGAGGTAAAAGCATTTTGGGAAAGGTATTGCGCCATTATTTCTAAGAACTCTGGCGTTGAATGTATGTGGATATTGAAAAACTCAAAATGTCTTACGGAAGAACTTGATGCTAAAGGTCACATACTGTACAGACATGTATCCACATGGGATTTCTCGACTCTCTATACTACAATCCCTCATCAGGACCTTATTGACCGTCTAAGTTCATTAATAGTATCTGTGTTCAAGAAAACTGATCGTAGATATATTAATGTCAGAAGCCATAAAGCATTCTTTAGCTCTACTACATACAAGAGATATCATTCATGGGATGTTTCCTTGTTGATAGAGTTGCTTGAATTTCTCATTAAAAATATCTATGTGAAATTTGGCAACACAATATATCAGCAGCATATAGGTATTCCAATGGGTACTAATTGTGCACCCCTGTTGGCTGACCTGTATCTGTTCTCTTATGAATATGACTATATGCAGGCGCTTTCAAAAACCGATCCATTCAAAGCCCGTTCCTTCTCATTCACCAAACGCTATATAGACGATCTTCTCGCTGTGGATAATCGCTATATAAATGACGCAGTGAAGGATATATATCCACCTTCACTGGATTTGAAGGAAACTACAGATAGCCCTACAGGCACATCTTATTTAGATCTTATCTCTATAAAAATTAAGCGGGCATTCTCTCGTCGACTTTATGACAAAAGAGATGATTACAATTTCGACATCGTAAACTATCCCTTTCTGGATAGTAATATTCCAGTGGGACCTGCATATGGCGTATACATATCTCGCTTAGTAGCATTTGCTAGATCCTGTGTTAAATGTGATGATTTAATCAACGTCACAAAACATTGTTGCAGAAACTTATAAAACAGGGCTATTCCACCAAGCGCCTCCACTCAAAGTTTCTCAAATTTGGCGATACATATCGCATGCTGATAGCAAAATACGAACGTAGCGTGCAAGATCTATGGCGCTACGTTTCGTAACTTGTGTCTAATTCCGCTTAACCCGGGGCTAGGGGCCGTATGAACCCATGTACTTCAAGATCCTCATGGTACTCATATGACCAGTCACAATCAAAGCGTGACTGAGATACATCTTTTTTTTTAGATGACGACTCTATAACGAATATTATGGATTAAGAATACTGATCAGCGATACGGATTTGATATTTTTGGAACATCATGATGTCTTGCCGGCATCATTGAAAACTGTTGACCGCTTCTCTCTTGCAGGAAACAAGCCTATGTTTATGTACACTATGATTGTCTTTTTGAATTTGGTGCTAATACTGTTATGTGGAAAATGGAATAGGTCTTTGGATTATGGACGCGGATATTCTCTAATGGACGACGGCTGGATTATGAATGACGGACTAGACGCTTGTAACAGTAACTAACTTTATTACATAACTGGTTCTCGTGAAATAAATTGTCGTTAAACATTAAAAAGACAAAATTCATGTTGATCTCACCTAACTGTAAAAGAAACGTACCATTTACGCTGGAGTTACATGTAATGGGGCAAGACATTAAAATAGTTGATTGTTTTAAGTTTCTCGGAGTATACTAGAATGAACAAAATAAATTGGAAAAATCATATCAACGAACTCTGCAAGAAAATAATCGAGAAACATTGGTATGATTAATTCAGTCAAGCAATGTCTAAATAAAAGAACCCTTTATATCTTGTATTACTCATCACTTATCCCTATCTTTCTTATTGTAATGTCATTTGGGGCAGCACTTATGTTAGCCACTTAAAACCTCGAATTCTCCTGCAAAATAGAGCGATTCGAATTATTTCCCTTTCGAATAAATTCGAAAACTCAAGTCCTTTATTTGCCAGCCTCAAAATACCTCCAGTCTTAGAACTTAATCGTTATGTTATGCTGCAATTCTGTCAGAAATTCATCCATCATTGCTCATTGTTGCCCAAACCATTCCATAAGTATTTCACCAAATTATCTGACGTACACCATTATCCTATCAGGGCTTCCTCATACAAATTATATAGACCCTTCTTCCGATCTGATCTTCCATTTCAGACACCTAAAATCAAAGCCCCTAGAGAATGGAACAAATTATCCTCCGACTTACAAAAATGTACATCCATATCATTATTCAAAACACTCGCGAAGCAATATCTACAAATAGATAACATATACACTCTTAATTAAACATATACAGTAGATACAAATGGTTGTATTTGATTCACCGCACACTCTGATAATTACTTGTCATTCCTCAACATCTCACAAACATAAACTGACGTCTTTTGTAAATATATATGCCTTTCGTATTATGCTGGGATACCACAACCCCCCTGGGGTTTTCTCACGCCGATCACCATATCCTTCTTCTTTATCGACATATGTGTATATAGTATTACATCATGGGTTAAGTTGTTATCAATTTCTCGGTTGGTGAATAAAAAAAATTCAATTCAATTCAAGTATAGTATGCTGGAAATCAGGCGGAACCTGTGGAAGCCTATAATCCGCTTAACCTGGGGGTTATGTATCATGTATAGGGACGGTGTTTCCACACCGCTTCATATCATCGATCAGATCATTGAAATTATGGCCCGTTAAAAGAAATTGTGTCTCGATGATTCACTAACTAAATCTAGAATTCAATACTTTCGTCAAGAATTTTGATTCAAATGTTACAATGACAAACGTATTGATAAGTGTCGTTATCCTAGATTTTGTATAATGTGCGCTTGAACACAGGACGTCATGTTTTGGCCCTTTTCTCTGCTTTAGTATAATGTAACTGCAAATTTACAAGACGCTATTTTTTTTCATTCATTCATTCTTCGTTGTTGGTTTCGGGCATGTGGGTGCTGACATTAGATAAATACCGTATTTAGTTCATATATGCAGTAATCAGTTCGTATATGCATGCTCAATATCAACTTGTCTCGATGTAAATTATTAGCAATTCGATATATCTATAATGTCGAATTGCATAGGTTACATGTAGATGTTACAGTGAAATAATTAAAAGGTACATTGAATGCGATCATTATCGGCATGACAATGGAGATCCTGTAGGCATTGTTATTACCTGTTGTCCTTAAAGTCAATATGCTTGACATCGTTCTCCCACTGTCACCTCCTAAACTTTTTGTAACCTCCTAAATTCTTAATATCTGAAAGTAAGCGGTAAACAGTCTGATGCCATGCGACACCCACAAAAATATGTACTCTCCCGTCCTGCTAAACATGCCAATTTCTATGATAGAATACATAAAAATAGGTTAGTTTCCTGGAAGGGAAATGGTTTCCAATGATGCCGACAAGACATGATGATGTTCCAAAAATATCAAATCCGTATCGCTGATGAGTATTCTTAGCCCGCATGATTTTCGTTGTAAATTCGTTAAATATGCTGTATGTAACAATTCGTATGATGTATATCAGTCCGGCTTTGATTGTGGCTGTTCGTATGAACACAATGAGAATCTTGAAATACATGTGCTCATACGGCCCCTTGACCGGGTTAAGCGGAATAAGACACAAGTTACGAAACGTAACGTCATAGATCTTGCACACTACGTTTATATTTGCTATCAGCATGCGATATGTATCGCCAAATTTGACTTTGACTGGAGGTGTTTGGTGGTATAGCTATGTTTATGCAATGACGCTTTGTGACATTTCACACATGATCTAGCAAATTGTACTAGGCGTGATAAACAGCCAGAACTTTCTATGCGATATATTTCGTTATCCTTTGAGCCATAAAACTCATCAAAACGTCTTTTGCTGAAGTGAGTAGGGTACCTGAGTAACACCGCCTTTGATAACCGAACGTATAAGCCTCCAGTGGATTCTTCAGTGGACGAGTGACGGCTCCAATGATGATACCCAGAATTTACAGCTGCCTTCGTGTCGACGACGAGTGGCGGGATCCTGTAAAACTCTTCACAAAATATGTCCTACGAAGGCCTGCAAACGTGATAGATCCTACTTGTCCCTTCCATTCCACTTAACATCGATCCACGAGAATTTTCCTTCACTAGAGTCGATAGTTTGGATTTACCACCCCCTCATGGGGAAGCATCGACTGGTGGAGTTGAGAAAAAAGATCGCCTCTAAAGTCGGGATTGCCGTGCAGAAAATCAGCCAATCTGTTCGGAAAACAAGCGTGCAGACCTTTGTGAAGGCAGGGGTTCCAGCGCATAAAATTATTCAGGTTACGGGTCACAAATCTTCGTTCCAGCCATGATCAGGCGATGTAGAATCGTCCATACACGATTATCTCACGAACATTTACTAAAACAACAAAACCAGCTCTATGCTTTATTCCATGCCACGAAGATCTCACAGTGAATCATATTCTGATCGACTGTCTAGATTTTAAGATTGTAAGAGATACTTTTTATCCAGCAACTACTTCAGAAGGTCTTTTTAGTCGGGTGAAAGAAGATTGTGTTCTAGGTTTTCGAGAGTAATCGGTCTGTTGTATAAATTTTAATGTATTTACATGTTTTTAATTTGTTGTGTTGATTACTTTTGGATTAGTGGTTTATTAACTTGTTTTGGTTGAAATACTTAGAATTTTGTTTGATCGTCGCTATATAGCTGAAATATTGCTGAACGCGACGTTAACCCGTACTTCTCTCTCGAGATCGAAAGTATACAGTAGTATGACATGAAACTTGACAAAGCGAAGCAAAAAAGCATTTCAACGATTTTACAATGCAAATATGTACCTCCCATGCCATTAGGCCTAGCTCTCCATTCCTCTGATAATTCTGCGCCGTTAATGAATTCTTCCTGTTCTTTCACCGCTACTCTCTCCGCCAATCCAACATCCGTTTCTTCCGTCTCCATGAAAACGTTGCATTTAATGGGAACGTTGTATTCCTTTGCGCCATTTAAATTTAGCTATTAAAATAGTTCGAAGCATTGCATTCGATCTGCTACTTTCTTCATTGGATTGTAATTATTAGGAACTCGCAGTTATTGTAGTTAATCGCAAGTTCGTCCCTTCCCAGAGCTCGAGACTAAAATCGTACAAGCCAATGGCCTATAATTATGACATGGCTATTGTAGTCCTTCGTGCCATAAACAATATCCATACGTTGGAAATAGTCAACAGTGTCAAGCACACTTTGCGTATTATGATTTGCTTATCAAAACTGACACGTTCCAAGTATCTCATCTGAGTATATAAAAAGGCATATCGATCTTCATCGGAATTGTTATAAGTTTGAGTTTGTTATCAACAAACACCAGTTGGAAATGCTTTATCAAATTACACGTAGTCGATTCGCGAGTAATTGGATGTATTGGATTCGTGATTTGATAGTGTATCATGTTGAGTGATTTTCGGGGCCGTATGTATAACCGCTTGAGAATCAAAATCGCAAGTCTCATTGAAATCACGATTGTAGCCCCGAGATTACTCCGCCTAAAAACGTTCTGGTAAGCCGACCTGTTTCAAATCTCAAACCTGCAAAATGGTATTTTTCATGAAACTTGCCTACCGAAATATTACCCTGAACACTGTCATTTGAATACAAATGAATTTATCATGATAGTGATTGATCACAATGTATCATAACAATGATTGATCAAAATGTGTTCCGTGGTCTATTATGGAATTTTTGGACCTTTATATGGAAGATTATCTCTCGTAACAAATATATGATTGAAAACAGATCAGCTGTATTATCGCTACATTCTAAAGATGTGTTTCCTTCATAGACTTCATATATTCTTTTGAAATTACACTGAGAGTGTAGAGATGAATCTACCAGTATAATAACTTTACGATATACAACTATCAGCGATCATATATTTAACCAATAACTTACACTACACAGTCAGAAAAAGGTGATAAGTATCACCCCAAAAAGGTGATGAAACCATCACCCAAAAAGGGTGATGAGTTAGAGCCATTACCTTTTTCCCCCATCACCCTTTTAAAGGTGATGACCACCACCTTTTTTAGGTGATGGATGTAGTTTTACCACGTGACTGCCATCACCTTTTTGGGTGATGGCATCACCCTTTTTTGGTTATGGATCTAGTATTACCACTCAATGACCATCCCCTTTTTAGGATGATAGGCACTTTTGATCACCTTTAATAGGCCATCACCCATTTCAGGTGATGGATCTAGTATTACCACATGATGGTCATCACCTTTTTAAGGTGATGGGTCAGTTTCATCACCCGTTTTAGGTGATGGCCATCACCCTTTTTATGGATGTAGTATTACCACACGATGATCATCACCTTTTTAGGGTGTTGAGCCCTTGTGATCACCTTTTATAGGTGATGGGCTGCAGGTTGAAGCTGAGCAACGAGCAGATTTTTCGAGCCCTGGCCTGTATACTATTCAACCTGTAGTATGCAAAACTATCAACTTGAAATGTCCAACACTTTCATAACAAATAACATGAATAATCAATTAAAAAAGAGACAGACATTTTATTGCATTAACTTTCTCTCCAGTCATATAATCTTATATTCCAAGAATGCAGAGGGAGTAACATGACTTCTATAATACACAGCCGGTCTGATGCCCCACTGCATAATGTGGCAAGTAGATGGAATTTCAAGTTGTCACCAAGTGGTACCACATATGGAGGGGTGTTACTGAAACACAATCCCAGGCGATCATGATGTATTTATCCCATTGGAGTCACGTGATCCCTTAAGGATGAACTACTTGTTGGGGTTGTTTGCCCTTTTCTCATGTTTATTGCTGGAAACATAATTTCAATTCGGGTCATACATGGCCCCTCCTGATGACAAAAAGGATCACAAGTGACATGTTGTTGCAATCTGATTAAAATTAAATCATATCCGCTCCCCATTTGGATATTGTCGCTTGTAGGATCTAACAGGATTGCAGTAACTCGCGTGTTAACCAATCCCGAGAACGCTTCATAGTGCTTCGAAGGGAGCATTGATGACAAAGAATTTTTGGTTGGCTTAGCTGAACTAGCCGGCTCGCTGGCGGGGAGTCTTTTCATGTTGCCGCGGTCCCGACATTGTGGCACCATAATACGGGATAGATACATGGACTGATCTTTGGTGTAAACATCGGCGTAAATGGACACAGTGAACCTATCTCCCCTCCCAGACTGCAAATCGGTGAGTCCAGATGCGACCATGATGCCATAATGCTATTAAATACTCATGGTAAGGGAGCTCAGAACACCAAATTCAATTGAAATACGTAAGATCCTATATAGCGACATGTACGATTGGGGAGCATTGATAGGATATTAATTTATTAAGATTGCATGTTGTTGCATGATATGTACATACCCAAAACTGGAACGAATCCATTGAGCATGTTGAGCTTTCTAATTTCAACACCTGGAAACTGAAAGATGGATAAGCTGATCAACAAACAGATTGACAAACAGACAAATGGATGGGCCAAGTCACCCTCAAGTCTCTTCAAGCATGGAGTAACACGAATGTCAGATGTGGCAGTATGAAAGAAATGATTCTTCAGTTCACTATTGATCCAACTGGTCAGGACAGCATTTGTGCTCTTGATTGAGTTGGGCATCCCAGTTTCTGTTTGACAGTCACCTACAAACAACGTCCAATTAGCACTGATTTGTGGCAAAACACAACATAAATTTCAATCATGGCCAAATTTCTCCTAATGAACGTTGTTCATTTAACTGTCTGAGGAAATACACTATGAAATAAACAAAAGACAAAGATGAGAATTAAATTAAATACCCTTCACATCACTGCATGGATGTGTCTCATAACTATGTTTAGCAAGCCTAGAAAATTTAGACAAGCAAATGGGAAAAAGACTTTGCCCAGCTCAGAGAATAACTTTAACAGGACAGATATCAGACGGACAGAAGAACGGAGGTTGCGTTACATAGGCTCTCATTGCTAATGCATGCGAACCAAAAATGAATTATTTCTCTTACCTCCTACAACTCCCCCTCCCCCCTCCCCAACCTTCTTTCTTTTACACCGGTAACACCAAGATACACAAACTGTATAACCCTTGATTTGGGTAACTGATGTTATGCAAATGATCATCCAATCCTGGACTTGCAGAAAGTTGAATTCAGTCCTTCAACAATAGAGTTGTGCTGATACATTGGCAGGCGCTTTGAGACGTGGCTCTAAGCAGTCATTCTTTTACTCTCTTTCTGTCTCCTCAGCCTAGGAAATATTTTAAGCCAATGATAACTGAACCACTTTTGACTTGAAGTTTCCGAATGATCTTAAATGTAGCATAATGGTCCTCTCTTTTTTTGGGATAGTTTGATCCATCTTTACACAGGTGATTGTCACAAGCCTAACACCTGTTAAAAGGATATGAAACAGAGCGGAAGAACGAGCCACGCCTCAATGCACCTGCCAGTGCTATCAGCACAGATCTATTGTTAAAAGGATTAACTTCAATTTTGCTCAAGTCCAAGATTATGTACCTGGGTTACAGAAATTAGAATGAAGAATAAAAATAAATC